>VDFB02275917.1:0-108881 GCA_007258455.2 Sequoia sempervirens | reverse complement strand
CAAATAATACCCAATTTCCTACATGAGAAGTAAGTATTGGCTCAAATTAACCAAACAACATATCTAGCTCTAGCACAAATACACTAATCAATTTTCTAAAGTTTCAATCCAATAACTCAGCCATACCGTAAGGTGTAAGCACTCTACAAACACAAAAATTGCTGATTCAATATCTAACCGTTAAGGTTATATAAAAAAAAATAAATCAAATCTGCAATGTATTTCAAATAGGATTCCTTAAAAGCTAGCACTATATGCCATAAACACATACTATTCATCAACCAACAAAAAGGAAAGGCATCAGATCTGTCTGATAGGGGACCATAAAAAATGTCATCGCAGGGAATGAGATGTAGTGTTAACAGAGTGTGCGCGAAGGGGATTTTGCAAGGAAGCTCTCAAAATCTATGAAATGATGAAACGCCCTACAACACATCCTATCATTGTAAGCTTTGCTTGTGTTCTTGGTGCGTGCAAACATATAGGTGTAGCGGATGAGGACTACGCAAACCTCACCCATCAGTAATCCTTAATGCATTACATTTATAGTTGATCATTTGGTGTGCATGGTTGACCTTCATTATCGTACTGGATATCATGGAAACTCCCCAACCTTAAACCTGTGGCGCCTATGGATCCAAGATATTTATAGGCTAAGTACTCTAGCCACGCTGCTTTCTTTCTTTTTGCTGGGTCCTAAACATGCTACAACTCATATTCAAGTGCGGCAACTTAGACAGGTTGAGAATGCAATCAAAGAGATTATTTAAACCCTTAAACTTCCTATTATGTTCAGATGCCACAGCTGAGACTGGTTGATAATGAAATTAGAGAGATATGCAACAAGGATACTAGAAACAGTACGAAGAGCTGCGAACAACAAAACTTCATACCCATGCGATACTGTTTGGTGAATTTTTATTCCAAAGTCAAGATCATACACATACTGAGGGATCAAAGGGGTGATCACAAAACTCACAGGAATACAACCTCATTCGGGCTTCTATGCATGACAAAAATTATGAACAATTGCAAACTAAGTGATAAAACTTGATTTACAAGCTACAAAGGATCAAAGACCCTACTGCACAAAACCTCATATGCAATTGGTTGCATGCAAAAAAATATTTATAGACATGAATGCTTGAAGCCATAATGATTTATGAATGAAATTAGACTATGGAGAGTGACACCTGATTTTAGGTCTCCAAGACTTACATTCAAGGAATGAGATTATTAGGATAGGAGATAAAACTAAGCATGGAGAGAGATTTTATGCAGCAAGGAGTATAACCATTCGAGGCATTAAACAAACAAACACTAGGACAAGCAATGAACCTCACTGCAAATACCAATAACATACTTGTATTTTCATTTTACCCAAATGACAAACATTCTGATTAACAACCAGAAGAGGGTTTTTATTTATTCATGACTTTCAATAAACAAATACAAGAGCAAAAGATTCCAACCTGGGTTCCATGCTTTCGTGATGGTGAAAATGTTGTTACAACCCTCTCATAGTTTTCCCCAATCTGCTCTCCATTCGAACCCCCCCCAAATTTCAATTGTAGATCCAAAAATAAAAGAAAGAAAAAAACCATATAAAGGAAATTTTGATTTCTTTTTAAACAAAATCAAGCAATATCATCACAATAACACAAGTTTCCTTATAAAATTCCAGTTCCTAGCCGTGCATGTCCCTGCTTTTATCTCTTACTATCTTTTTCCCATTTTTTTTTCAATCAGCTTGAAATAATATCTCTCATTTATTTAATTTTCAGAATGCTTTCCATTTTGTGCTTGACTTTTATCCAATCAAAATCTTATCTTTTATTTTATTTTATTTTATTTATTTTTATTAATTAAAATCACATTATCTTTTTGCGTTAA
The DNA here is from genome assembly GCA_007258455.2 of Sequoia sempervirens. NCBI lineage: Eukaryota > Viridiplantae > Streptophyta > Pinopsida > Cupressales > Cupressaceae > Sequoia > Sequoia sempervirens. The sequence goes on along the minus strand of VDFB02275917.1, from coordinate 106,988 downwards.
CATAATTATCTTTTAGGATAATAGCGTATCCATTATTATCTTTGATTTAAAATAATATTTTTAGGAACAATTTGGTCAATTTATTTTATAACAACACTTTTACTTTTAATGAAATAGATTAATTTAATCACTTGTTATAGATCATCTAATTCAACTTACTTTAATTATTATTCTAATTTCTAATTTTATTTTAAATAACCTTGGAACAACTTTTGATTTAATTAATTATCTAAACTAGACTATAGAAATATTAAGTTTTCCTCACAATCAAAGAACACAATAAACAATGTCACAACGAAGAAATACTCACACAAAGACCAGGACGACTGATACTGAGGGGCACTACAAGTTATAACACCTACTTGAGGAGATTCTAGACAGTTTAGGCCCTAGGCCAGAGGAGGAGCAGCAGGTGGAGTGAGAAAGAGAGAGGTCACCAAGGTGGATATAATTAATAGCAGAATAGGATGTTGTAGTGGCAGGTCACATAAGAGACATGTTGAGAGCACATCCTCCCACATTCAATGGTATTGGTGGAGGACTGGAGGTAGAAACATGGCTGATCAATCTGGACCGGTGCTTTGCTATGCACCCTTATGGCAACAATACTAAAGCTAGGTGCACCATCATGCACCTCAGAGGCTTTGCATCCACTTGGTGGTGCTTAGAAGAGAAAAAATTGCACCTGGACATCAGTGTTTTGACTTGGGAGTTATTTATGGAGAGATTTAGGGCTCGTTTCCTTTCAGACCACTAGAGACAATGTCGAGTAGATGAATTCCATGAGTTGAGACAAATGGAAATGTTTGTTGAGCAGTACGCGTGTCGATTCTATGAGTTGAAATAATATGTAGGAATTGACAATGTTGAGGCAATGCTAGTACAACATTTTATCAAGGGCTTAAATGCCTAAATTAGTCACAGAATATGGGTCTTCAAGCCAAAGATGATGGAGATAGTTGTTGAAAAGGCTTGTCTTGTGGAGGAAAATTTGGCCATGGATTGGGGAGGCCACATAGGTGTTTAGATTGGTATTGCACCTGCATCCGATTTTGGTTCTTGAGGTGCGCAGCCTCAAGTTGTAGGCTCTTCCAGGAGTCATCATGTACCCTCTAAGGGCGGTCAACAGTAGCAACAATTGCAACCTAAGCACAAAAATTCTTAGTCTTAGTAGAGTCGCAGAACTCAGGCTAGAAGGAATCAGAATTGGCATCAAGATTGGCAGGACCGTGTTGAGCAACTTGCACAGAGTTGTCAGTTGGCCCCCAGTCGGGGTAACTTTCAATAATCTAATGCACCATTGGGTGGTAGATGTTTTGGTCAAGGTATAGGTTGCTTTTCCTATGGTCAACATGGACATATTGATAGTAATGTCTACAAAGGAAGACTGCGGGTTTTAGTTAGAGGCCAACTACTTCCGAGCTAACAGTGGGCGATGCAGGCATATCACATCGAGTTTTTGAGATGGTTGAAAACCGTCAAGCTGATCATCAGGGCACCGTGGTTGAGACATCAGGTGTGTTACAAGGCACTAGTATTTCTATTCTCTTTGATTCCAGTGCATTAGATTCGTTCATTTCTCCTTTAGTAGTAGAGTGTTGTAGACTAGTGGCAATAAGGCAAGGTGTTAAGTGGTAGGTTGAATTGGTCTCCAGGGTAAAGGTTGCAGTTGAATTGCTTGTTTAGGGTTGTGGTTTGAAAATAGGGTCATTAGTGACTATGGTGGACCTCCAAATGCTACCTCTTGGTTCCTATGATGTTGTTTTAGGTATGGATTGGCTAAGTACTCATCAAGCTCCAATAGATTGTCGTTGCAAGGCTGTGTGATGTGTAAACGATTCGGGTAAAGAATTTGAGATTGTTGGCATACAAAGACCCATCTCATTACAGATGATTTCTAGTATGCAATTGAAGAGGTGTTTCCGTCAGGGTTGTCAACTATTTGCTATGTCCATCAATGACTTGGATTTGGGAGAGAGTCAAGAGGTGTCACTGGATGACTATCCTCTCCTCAAGGATTTTGTAGATTTTTTTCTGAGTGAAATCCTAGGGATGCCACCAAAGCATGACATCGACTTCAAAATTTATCTTGTTCCTAGAGCTGAGCCTATATCTTGGGCTTCATATTGAATGACAACACAGGAACTTTGGGAGCTTCATTTTTAGTTGGAGGAATTATTAGAAAAAGGGTTAATTCATCCTAGTGTTTCCCCATTGGGAGCACCAATGATATTCGTGAAGAAGAAGGATGGTTCCCTCTGTTTGTGCATTGACTATAGATAGCTAAACAAAGTGACGGGAAGAACTGGTACCCTTCGCCGAGAATTTATGACCTATTTGATCAGATAAAGGGGGCTTGGGTATTCTCAAAGATTGATCTTAAGTCAGGATACCGTCAATTGCAGATAGCGAAAGCTGATATTCACAAAACAACATTTTGCACTCGTTATGGGCATTATGAATTCATTGTTATGCTGTTTGGGTTGACGAATGCACCATCAGTCTATTGACAACACAAGGGTAGACAACTAAGGGGGGGTGAATCTGTTGTCACAAAATTTCAAACTTATTCAACTTATTAACCTTATTCTTAGATCTGATCAATAACCATGAAAGCATAAATCAACAACACATCAAAAACACACACAACACCAAGATTTTTATGTGTAAACCCTGTTAGGGAAAAAACCACGGTGGAGGTCAGTCCACAAGATTATGCCCTGTTAAAAGTATAAAGAATGAAATGGGGAATGCACATGCATTTAGGTGCACTACCTAGAGCTCACTGCTCAATTGCAAAAGGAAGACTCACTGTCTTACAAAAAGATTTGGATTACATCCATTCAGATTTTGAACTAAGAAAATGGTATTTGCTAATGCCTGATTATAGTTTCGATTAAGCATATGAACACTTCTTCATTCTTCTTCACTCTTCTTCACTCTTCTTCACACTCTACTTTTCCTTCAAATGATTAGGAAATTATTCGCACACAACATACCTTCAAATGGAATAAACAATTGCTCATATATATCTGCAACAAGAAATTACATCGCTGCATGTCAGCCTCAACAAAATAAAAAAAATAAATACAAATTTTTAGCCCAAAACAATAACAATTATTAATGTGAATCAACCAAAGTCAGCCACAACATAGTGAAGACCCAAAATAAAAAAACTCAAACACAAAACACCTTCAAAAATTATTCCTCGAAGATCCACAACATGCTACAACACCTTGTCGGCCATGAACATGAAAAACATGAACAAGCAAGAGAAAATCTCCAATCACGAGCACAACGATCAATGCAAACATGCAACACAGATCGAGAACAATCTAGAAACATCCGCAAGCATCATGAATCACTAGATAGGCATCCACAATAACTGGACTTACTAGAATCACACCATCTTCAATCAGGAACACCAACTAAAGCAACAAAATGGCTGTCAGAATACAACTACTCATAAATCGATCAAATCTTCACATGGATCTCTGAAACTCAACGTGGATAAACTATATATACTCAAAAAGAAACCTTTTAATCCACAACCACTAATCATCAATGTATTGAACTCACCAATAGACTAAACTTCACTTCACCAATGACAACCTGCATCTTATTCTATTACAATTTTCTCAATATCCTCAACATATACAACCTCAAAGACATTAATGCTAATAGGGTTGACATCAGTGAAAACCACATATCAGCAACACAACCACAACATCCAAAAATATCCCCCTTTGGCATTGATGGCAACACATGATGTGAAAAACACCATCAACACAACTATCTTCAACACTTACTCCCCCTTAGGTTATGTCTCTTTTCTCCTCAACTCTTTCACACAACTCTTCTCCCCACATGAATCTTCTCCTTAAATAATTCATAGTTTTTCACATGAATATTCTCCCCTTTGACATCAATGATAAAGATCCCTTTCCCAAACAAGCTTTGAACCACATATCTAAACATTTGACTACTCCCCCTGAGTAGCAACCACCACAACATCAATCCAGATTAAGATATGACTGTGAAATGCACAGACTGATGCAAGACAATGCATCTTAGTTCTGATTAGGAGGGGTAATCACCCCTAACTTCCCTTTGAGATACTCAAAAGTATCCTTAGGCAACGACTTGGTAAAGATATCTCCAATATGTTCCTTAGTAGGCACATACTCCAATTTGACTTCCTTTTCACTCACCTTATCTCTCAAAAAGTGAAACTTGATAAATATATGATTGGTCTTTGCATGCAATGTGAGATTCTTAGAAATTTTAATTGCACTTAAATTATTACAAAATATAGCAATAGGTTCATATACACAACTCTGATATCTTTCAACATCCACTTCATCCACAATACTTGAGTACAATTTTTAGTAGCAACAATGTATTTTGCCTCTACAGTAGAAAAAGAAATGGCATTCTACTTCTTAACCATGAAATCAGCTTCTTACCCAAGAAAAATGCACCACCACTAGTACTCTTTCTATTATCCACATCACCTACCCAATCAACATTAGTAAAGGCACTCAAAGTAAGATCATCATCTTTAGTATACCATAGGCCAAAATCAACTATTCCGTTCAAGTATCTAAAAATCCTCTTCACAACTGTCACATGAGATTCCTTAGGATCAACTTGAAATCTTGCATCAATGCACACAAAATTCATGATATCAGGTCTAGTTTGAGTCAAATAACACAATCCACCAATCATCGATCTGTATCTAGTTTAATTTGCTTTCAGAGAATCATCACCTTGTGTCAACTTACATCTAGTCACCATAGGTGTACCAACTAGCTTTAAATCTTCCATACCAAACTTCTTTAGCAATTCTTTCACATACTTGGACTGAGATATGAAGATCCCTTTATATAACTAAGTAATTTGCAATCCCAAAAAGAATTTCATCTCACCAATCATAGACATTTCAAACTCATTTTTCTTCTCATTAACAAACTTCATGCACAAAATATCATCTCCTCCAAAAATGATATCATCAACAAAGAATTCAACAATCAAATCTTTATCATCATCAATCTTGAAATACAAATTACTATCAACATTACCTTTGTTAAATCCAAGCTTCAAAAAATACTTGTCCAATTTGGCATACCATGCTCTTGAGGCTTGCTTGAGTCCATACAATGCTTTTTTCAACCGACAAACCATATCTCCCTAATCAATGAATTGAAATCCATCAGGTTGCTCAACATACACCTCTTCTTCTAGTTCACCATTTAAAAATGCTGACTTGACATCCATCTGATAAACCTTGTAGTTTTTGTAAGTGACATAAGCAAGAAATAATCTCACAGCTTCAATCCTAGCAACATGGGAAAAAGTTTCTTCAAATTCAATTCCTTCCATCTATGAATATCCTTTACACACTAGTCTTGCTTTGTTTCTAACAACTTCACCTTACTCATTCAGTTTGTTTCTAAAGACCCATTTAGTTCCAATTACATTTTTTTCCTTAGGTCTAGGAACAAGAATCCATGTATTATTCTTCTCAATTTTTTGTAATTATTCTTTCATTACTTCCACCCAATGTTCATCTTTGCATGCTTCATTCACACTATTAGGCTTAGTCTTTGAAATCAGACAACTTTTACTAGCAAAATTCAGGTGAAAGATGTTACCTTTTGTTTTTGTACCTAAAGCAATCACATTTTTGGAACTGCCTAGTATTCTACACTTTCCATCCTTGAATTGAAGATTGTATCTCTTGTCAACCATCTGTACAACACTTAAAAGATTATGCTTCAAACCTTCCACATATAAGACATCATTAGTATTATTCTTACCATCAAGAGAAATGCATCCTCTTCCACGGATTACACCAGCTTTGTCATCACCAAATCTTACAACACCACCATCATACTTTTCTAGGCTCACAAACTTACTTTTATCACCTGTCATGTGATGAGGGCATCCACTGTCAATCACCAATACATCCTTCTCTTCAACTCGAGCAGTTAGGGATTTCTCCACATTTGTACAACTAACAAATTTAATAGACATAGGATTATTTTCCTTGATAGAGATAAATACCCATTCGTCCTCACTTGCATATCCTTTATCAGATTCATCATCTATCACACCTTCATCAGCAACATAATAACACTTCCTTTGAAATCTAGGCTTGTTAGGTCTTGAATTAGGAACTCTTTTTGGACACCTTGATGCAAAATGACCTATCTTATTGCAAGAAAAACATTTAATAGGCAACTTTCCTTTATACTTACCTTCTCCTCTGGCTTCCCTTTTGAAAATAAGTGCTTCAAGCTCATTCAGTTATCTTTCTTCTTCTTCAATCTGTCTCATTTCCTCCTCATACTTGAATAACTTTCTAGAAGAACTTTCTCTTGGATCATATCTCTCTTTGTCTCTTCTGGATGTAGTAGCTTTGAATGCAGATTCTGTCTTAGGAAGAGCATCACTAAACTCACTTAACTCAAAATTTGTAAGCTTACCAATCAACATGTCTCTAGTTACATTTTTCACAGTCTAAATCTCCTCAATAGTAGTAGCTTTGGCTTTGTATGTAGCAAGCAATGATCTGAGCACTTTAGCAACAATTTCTAGTTCATCAAATGTTCCACTAGCACATCTGATACTACACACAAGTTCATTCACTCTTTGCATGAAGGAAGTAATGTTCTCATCATCACCCATTCTCAATATTTCATATTTCCCTTTCAAGCTTTGCAACTTAGCAACCTTCACATGTGCATCACCTTCATACAAAGTTTCCAAATTTTTCTAGATCTTAGAAGCAGTCATTATATCCATAACATTTGTCATCTTAGAATTAGTCAAAGCACTCAACAATGCTTCCTTAGCCTTGATAGTATACTTAGCTTCCTTAATCTCATATGGAGTAGAAGGACCATCCTGTGGAATAACATACCTATTCTTTGTAATTTTCTAGTAGGGTTCACCATTGCATCTTAGATGACACTCCATTTGAGCCTTCCATAGAGAATAATTAGTTCCATCAAATCTCATACTATCCTTCTTATATGTTGCCATCCCAAATCACCTCAATCTATTAAAATTCTTCCAAGGAACCTGCTCCGATACCAATTGTTGGCAACACAAGGGGAAACAATTAAGAGGGGGGGTGAATCAGTTGTCACAAAATTTCAAACTTATTCAACTTATTAACCTTATTCTTAGATCTGATCAATAACCATGAAATCATAAATCAACAACACATCAAAAACACACAAAACACCAATATTTTTACATGTAAACCTTGTTAGGGGAAAAACCATGGTGGAGGTCAGTCCACAAGATTATACCCTGTTAAAAGTATAAAGAATGAAATGGAGAATGCACATGCATTCAGACACACTACCTAGAGCTCACTAATCAATTACAAAAGGAAGACTCACTGTCTTACAAAAATATTCAGATTACATCCATCCAAATTTTGAACTGAGAAAATAGCATCTGCTAATGCTTGATTACAGTTCCAGTTAAGCACATGAACACTTCTTCACTCTTCTTCATACTCTGCTCTGCCTTCAAATTATTAGGACATTATTCGCACACACCATACCCTCAAATGGAATAAACAATCGCTCATATATATCTGCAACAAGAAATTACATCGCTACATGTCGGCCTCAATAAAATAAAAAAATAAATACAAATTGTTAGCCCAAAACAATAAAAATTATTAATATGAATCTGTAAGGAAAGCTAAGGTGTGGAAACAACTCTCCTAACATCAAAACCTCAGGGAAGAATGCGGAGGTGCTTTTAAATTTTCAATTACAATTCAATTAAGATACACTTCTAAGAAATAATAGAAACATAGAATATAGCATACACACATGAACACCAGATTTATGTGGGAAAACCCTTACGGGAGAAAAAACCACCACATCAAGAGAAGTCACTTTGTATTACAGTAATGAAGATTACATATAGAGATTAGACTTATCTTTTTGATGTCAAATTACAACAGCATTCACAATGACCAACCTTGCTACAGAACACTCCAGTTACAATGCACTCTCAAATTAATTCACACTGATACACATTGAACAATTCATCTATAGTTCATCAATCATCCATCTGTCGAACGAATCATCGAACCATCGAACCGATCACAATATTCAAACTCTGAGTATATCCATGATGCCCATGGTTTGTCAAACTTCCTCTCAATAACGGCCACAACAGTCCAACTACTAGCGGTTCCCATTCTACTCCCTGATTGGTCGAGGACAAATCACGTAGGATAGTCAATCGGTCAAAGGCGTTCAAAATGTATTCGCATGTCGGTGAGACACTAACCATGTCTCCCCGATGCCACAAGACCTGACTTTTGATATCGCCAAGAGTCATCACTATCGGAAAGAGGTTACACCAAGTTCAGAAAGCTATCACTTAGACTTTGCCTTGTCGCCAAGACCTCATACCGATGATCATCACTTGCATCGCTATTCGGAAAGACCATCATTTTTGATGATACATCATACTGAAGTTCCAAAGTCACATAGATGTTAGCATTTCCATCAGAAAGACTATCATCATTCGCCAAGAGATCACACCAAGCCTTCAAGTCATACCAAAAAGAACACTCGTCGGCAAGACTTACCACTATCACTAGGGGATTACACCGATGTTCATACGGCGAGAGAACCAACCATTGACAAGACTTCTTACTGAGGCTTCCATGTTACCCCGATGAGCATCGGTGAGACAAACATATGTCACCAAGATTTCATAGCGAAGCCTCCATGTTACCCCAAAGAATCCAAGTGAATACTTATCGGTGAGACTTTCCATATCGATAAGACTTCATACCGAATGCCCAAGTCTCTCCCCGAAGACTCCAATTGCTATGAATCTTCCCGACCATCAGCTAGACACCAACCTGTTGGCCAGAGATCTCCACTCGACAGAAGGTTACAATGAACACCATAAGTCACAACGATAACACCAATCGGCAAGACAAAAGCATTGTCTCGGTGACATGAACAATCAACAAGATTACTAAATTGCCAGTCGGCCAGACAAAATGGATGTCACACCGACTTGGCTCTTTTAGAGGTTTCAGCTTGTGAGATTGAGACACATATTTCCAACAATCTCCCACTTGACAAAGATCACACAGGAACCTCCAGAGCACAACAAAACTATTGAAATTCATGGGCACTAAGGCCCATCGAATTTGCACACCACCTGAACTTGTCTGTGCTCATTGGATTTGTCAATGCTTCTGCAACATTCTCCAGAGTATCCACTTTTTCTAATGAGACCTTTCCATCCTCCACTATATCTCGTACAAAATGATATTGTACATCTATATGTTTCGTCCTGGCATAGAAAGTAGGATTCTCTGCCAAACAGATAGCACTCTGACTGTCACAATAAATTGTTATTTGCCCTGCATCAAAACCAATGTTAGAACACAAATTTTTTAACCAGATTGCTTCTTTACAAGTGTGTGTAGCTTCCATGTATTATGCCTTTGTAGTGGACAAATTGACTACAACCTACTGCTTACTCATCCAACTCACTGCACCACCATTCATCATGAAAATATATCCATTGGTGGATCTTCTGCTGTCAATGTCCCCTGCCCAATTAGAATCCACATAGCCTCAAATGCTAAGAGTCCTTTGTGATTCAACCAAGTTACCATGGTAACACAAAGCATATTCTAAAGTGCCCTTCAAATATTTGAATACTCTTTTCACAGCATCCCAATGTGTCCTTCCAGGATTAGCCATAAATTGACTAAGTACTCCCACTGCTTGGGCAATGTCTGGCCTTGTACAGACCATTGCATACATAAGACTGCCAACCGCACTAGCATAAGGTACACTGGTCATGTCCTCTATCTCACTAGGAGATTTTGGACAGTCTTCAATAGATAGCTTCGTTCCCTGCAAAACTGGAACAACTAGTTGCTTGCAATCAGTCATACAAAATCTCTCTAGAACAGTCTTGATATACTTACTCTGACTAGAGTTTTCTATTCTTCCTATTCCTGGTTATTTCCATTCCCAGAATATACCTAGCTACACCAAGATCTTTCATTTCAAACTTTGCAGACAACTGAGACTTAAGATCAGAAATCATTAACTTACTATTGCCTATGAACAACATATCATCAACATAGAGAGCAATAATAATGACTTGATCACTTTCAGCTTTGTAATACACACAATGATAATATTTTGATCTTACAAATACCAATGACAAAAAAAAAGTGTCAAACTTTTGGTACCACATTCTAGGAGACTGTTTTAACCCATACAAAGACTTTTTCAACTTGCAAACTAGTTTCTCTTTACCTTTCTCCACAAAGTGATCAGGCTAGGAAATATAAATCTCTTCTTCAAGATCACCATGAAGAAATGTTGTCTTCACATCCATCTGTTCGATCTCTAAGTCATACGCTGCTGCAAGTGACAAAAGAAATCTGATAGATGTCAGCTTAGCTACAGGAGAAAAAATTTCCCCATAATCAATTCCCTCTACCTGGGAATAACCCTTCGCAACCAACCTTGCCTTGTATTTTTCCACACTGCCATCCAGACCTATTTTCTTTTTAAATACCCATTTGCAGCCAACAAATTTTCTTCCTTCAAGCAAGGGCACCAAACTCTAAGTATCATTCTTTTCTAATGATGCCATTTCTTCATTCATGACTTCCAATCAAGAGTCTGAATCAAACATTCTAAATGCCTCTTTCACAGTCCTAGGCTCATCGGTGCTAGAAATTAAAGCATAGGCACAAGTAGAATCTATCAAAGAAAACCCATACTTATCAGGTTGCTTTCTTTCATGAGTTGACCTCCTCACTTGCTGAGGCTAAGGTTGTTCTTCTTCATTAGAACTCTCAGAACTACTTGAGCTCTCCTCAGTTTCAGGTACATTTTAAATTTTCAATTCCTCTTTATCTGGTGTAGGAGGAATTTCAACTACATCCTTTTTTTCTTCTTCTGATTTTGTCTCTGACTACAGATCCAAGGTAGAAGGCTTAAGCTCACGAAAGATAACACTTATACTGTATAGAACCTTCTCCGTATTAGGATTCCAAAGCTTCTATCCTTTTATGCCAACACTATAGCCAATAAAAATACATTTGACAGCCTTGTTCTCCAACTTAGATCTTTTCTCATTCGGCACATATGCATATGCCTCACAACCAAAAACATGAATATGTCTCAGAGAGGGCTTCTTACCAGACCATGATTCCAAAGGTGTTTTCTCAACAAGAGCAGAATTCAAAGAACGGTTTATCAAGTAACATGCTGTAGCAACTACCTCAACCCAGAGCTTCTCCTCCAAGCCAGCACTACTCAGCATACTTCGTGCTCTCTCCATCACTATCTTGTTGAACCTTTTTACAACTCCATTTTGCTGTGGTGTATAAGGTGTAGTTTTATGTCTTTTAATTCCATGATCTTTACAATACCTCTCGAAATCATCAGAACAAAATTCACTGCCATTATCTATCCTTAAACATTTTATTTTTCTTCTAGTCTAATTTTCTACAAGGTTTTAAATTCCTTAAACTGACTGAACACTTCTGATTTACTTTTCAAAAATGGACAAATGCTCTTCTTGAATAATCATCAATAAACGATACATAGTACCTTGACTTAGACAAATAAGGAACATTCACTGGACCAAAAACATTAGAATGAATATAATCAAGCAAACCAAAGATTTGTGAGGACTGGAATAAAAAGAAACATGGTGTTGTTTTCCATATATACAATGTTCACATAATTCAAATTCGAGGTTACAATATTCAAGCCCCTCAACTAGGTTTTTATTCTTCAAGGTTTTAAACCTTTCTCACCAATGTGGCCTAGCCTACGATGCCAGAGCATAGTCTTTTCTACTAGAAGTTTAACTTCCATAGATTTTACAGAATCAGGAACGTTTTCCTCTTTTCCTCCACGAGTAGCTTTTTGTGACTTTACAGAGACACTATTAGATTGAACATGTGCATCCAGCTTATACAAGGTACCAATTCGAGCACCCCTTGCTAGCACCATTGAGCCTCTAGTAATCTTGTAGCCATTTCTAGAGAATGTAACTTGCACTCCAATATCATTCAACTTACTAACAAAAAGTAGATTTTGAGCCAAACCTGGTATATGCATTACATCATTGATTCCCTTCACTCTTCCATTAGGGAATTGAATTCTGGCTCTTCCACGACCAACAATTTTCAAAGATTAATCACTTGCCAAATACACCTTCCCTCCATCGTATTCTTCATACTTCATGAACCAGTCTCTATGAGATGTCATGTGGAAAGATGCTCCAGAATCAATCAGCCAGACATCATCTGATGCCTGCGTAGCCAAGGCTGCAATGAAGGCATATGTATCACTCTGAGAAGAATCATAGTCAGAAGAATTCTTCTTCTTTTTCTTTTTCTCCTCTTTGCAATCCTTTCGGACATGACCAGGTTGCCCACAATTCCAACACTTTACCTTGGACTTCTTACCAGGAGACTTTGATCTCCCCTCTGATTTGGATTTGGACTTCTTGTCCTTCTTCTTGCCTTTCTCTTTCGACCTTCCTCTAATAGCAAGGGCCTCCTTTGCCATCTCAAAAGATTTCCTTCTCATCTCTTCTGATAACAAAGAAGTAACAACATCTTCCATCTTGAAACTGGATGTTGTACTCCCAATAGCCATCACCAGGTGATCCCAAGAATCTGGCAAAAAACACAATAACAACATACAACGATCCTCTTCATCGATCTTTACACCAACAGATGTTAACTGTACAATCAACATTTTGAAAGTGTTCAAATGATCAATAACAGATCCTCCCTTCTACATTCTCAAAGCATAGAACTTCTTCCTCAAAAACAATTTATTCACCAAGGACTTACCCTGATAAATAGATGCCAATCTCTTCCACAAGGAAGATGCAGTCTTTTCTTCATAAACATTCAAAAGAACAGAGTCTGCTAAACAGAGCCTTATCAACCCCTTTGATTTTCTATCTGCAAGGTCCCAATCCTCTTGCTTCATGCCTGTAGGCTTCGTTCCATACACAACAATCCAAAGATCATGGTCAACCAACAGATCTTCCATTTTAAGTTTCCACAACTCAAAATTGCTGCCATTGAATTTCTCTATTTCAATCTTTCCTGACGTGCTAGCCATCTCAATCTGTAACTCGAATTACCAAACTTCTACAAGACTCCCATTGAACATAAATTGACTCAAAAAACCCACTATACCCACAAGGATAACACAACTAGCCAAGCTCTGATACCACTTGTAAGGAAAGCTAAGGTGCAGAAACAACTCTCCTAACGTCAAAACCTCAGGGAAGAATGCAGAGGTGCTTTTAAATTTTCAATTACAGTTCAATTAAGATACACTTCTAAGAAATAATAGAAACATAGAATATAGCATACACACATGAACACCAGATTTACATGGGAAAACCCTTATGGGAGAAAAACCCACCACACCAAGAGAAGTCACTTTGTATTACAGTAATGGAGATTACATATAGAGATCAGACTTATCTTTCTGATGTCAAATTACAACAACATTCACAATGACCAACCTTGCTACAAAACACTCCAGTTACAATGCACTCTCAAATTAATTCACACTGATACACATTGAATAGTTCATCTACAGTTCATCAATCATCCATCCGTCGAATGAATCATTGAACCATCAAACCGATCACAATATTCAAACTCTGACTATATCCATGACGCTCATGGTCTATTGAACTTCCTCTCAATAATGGCCGCAACAGTCCAACTGCTAGCGGTTCCCATTCTGCTCCCTAATTGGTCGAGGACGAACCACGCAGGATAGTCAATCGATCAAAGCCATTCAAAATGTATTCGCATGTCGGTGAGACACTAACTGTGTCTCCCCAATGCCACAAGACCTGACTTTTGATATCACCAAGAGTCATCACTATCAACAAGAGGTTACACCGAGTTCAGAAAGTTGTCGCTCAGACTTCACCTTGTCACCAAGACCTCATACCGAAGATCATCACTTGTATCGCTATTCGGAAAGACCATAATTTTTGATGATACATCATACCGAAGTTCCAAAGTCACATAAACATTAGCATTTCCATCAGCAAGACTATCATCATTCGCCAAGAGATCACACCAAGCCTTCAAGTCATACCGAAAAGAACACTTGTCGGCAAGATTTACCACTATTGCCAAGAGATTACACTGATGTTCATACCCATCAGCGAGAGAACCAACTGTTGGCAAGACTTCTTACCAAGGCTTCCATGTTACCTCGATGAGCATCGGTGAAACAAACATATGTCGCCAAGATTTCATAGCGAAGCCTCCGTGTTACCCTAAACACTCCAAGTGAATACTTATTGGTGAGACTTTCCATATCGATAAGACTTCATACTGAATGTCCAAGTCTCTCCCCGAAGTCTCCAATCGCTATGAATCTTCCCGACCATCAGCTAGACACCAACCTGTCAGCCAAAGATCTCCACTTGGCAGAAGGTTACTACGAACACCATAAGTCACAACGATAACACCAATTGGCAAGACAGAAGCATTGTCTCGGCGACATGAACAATCAACAAGATTACTAAACTGCCAGTTGGCCAGACAAAATGGATGTCACACCGACTTGGCTCTTTCAGAGGTTTTAGCCTGTGAGATTGAGACACATATGTCCAATAGAATCAACAAAATTCAGCCACATCATAGTGAAGACACAAAATAAAAACCTCAAACACAAAAAACCTTCAAAAATTATTCCTCGAAGAGCCACAATACGCTGCAACACCCTGTCAGCCATGAACATGAAAAACATGAACACATAAGAGAAAATATCCAATCGCGAGCACAACGATCAATGTGGACATGCAACATAGATAGATCATGATATAGAAACATCCACAAGCATCATGAATCACTAGAGAAGCATCCAACACAACTATACTTACTAGAATCACACCATCTTCAATCAGGAACACCAATTGAAGCAACATAATGACTATCTGAATACAACTGCTCATAACTTGATCAAATCTTCACACAAATCTCTCAAACTCAACATGGATAAACTAGATATACTCAACAAGAAACTGTTTAATCCAAAACCATTGATCATCAACGTACTAAACTCACCAATAGACTAAACTTAACTTCACCACTATCAACCTGCAACTTATTCTATTACAAATTTCTCAGTATCCTTGACATATACAACCTCAAACACATTAATGCTAATAGATTTGACATCAATGAAAACCAAATATCAACAATACAACCACAACATCCAACACAGTCTTCATGAGCCTGATGAATGGAGTCTTCTGAACCTACTTGGATAGATTTGTTCTAGTGTTCCTCGATGATATCCTGATTTACTCAAAAACTATGGAGGAGCATGAGGAACATCTGAGATAGGTGTTGTAGTGCTTGAGAGACAATCAGTTGTATACTAATCTACTGAAGTGTGAGTTCTATAAGACTGAAGTGAAATAATTGGGTCACGTCATCTCCGGTGAAGGTATTTCTATAGATCCTTCAAAGATTAAAACCATCGTTGATTAGCCTATTCCCATGAATGTTCCTAAGATTTGTAGTTTTATGGGTTTAGTAGGTTACTATCGGCCATTCGTGCAAGGATTTTTTAGGATTGCACATCCCATCACTTCCCTTTAGAGGAAAGGCAAGAAGTTTGTTTGGTTAGAATGGTGTCAGTTAGCTTTCCAAACCCTTAAGGAAAATTTGACCAGTGCACTGATTCTAGCAGTTCTTGATCCTACTAGGGCTTTTGTGGTGTGTACAGATGCTTCCTTCGAAGGCTTAGGAGCCATTTTGATGTAAGAAGGCCGTTTGATTGCATTTGAGTCCCACAAGCTCAAGGATCATGAGCTGAATTACCCTATGCATGATTTGGAGTTAGCCACTATTGTTCATGCCCTTGTGAGATGGAGGCACTTTTTATTGGGGCACTGGTTCAAGCTACATAGCGATCATCACAACTTGCAGTATATCTTTATGTAGCTGAACCTGAATGCCAGGTAGAGGAGATGGATGGAATTTCTTTGTGAATATGATTTTGAGGTTAAATACATCTAGGGAAAGGAAAATGTAGTGGTGGATGCTCTAAGTCGGTGGAGACATGAGATATCTGCAATAACTCTTGGTGTGGATCTAGGGATCCAAATCCTCGTACCAGTTCCTACAGATAGTTGGTATCAGGAAGTGAAGTCAAAAATTGAGTTAGATAGGGCTCTATAGAGAAAGTTCGTTGGTTTTTCACTGGATTTAGATGGCCTTTTATGGTATTTGGGTTGTATATATGTACCTCCTACAGAGGGTCTTCATACCCTAATAATGACAGAGGCACATTGAGCTCCCTATTCTGCTCATTCGAGAGTTAAGAAGATGTATGCAAACCTTCACTCATTATACTTTTGGGCTGAAATGAAGAGAGATATTGCAGACTTTGTGGAAAGATGTTTGGAATGTCAAAGAGTTAAGGAAAAACACTAGCATCCCACAGATCTTTTATAGCCTCATCTCGTTTTTGAATGGAAGTGGGATATCATATCGGTGGACTTATTGTGGGTTTGCCTATGTCTTCTCATTGACATGATGCTATCATGGTCACTATTGAAAGGTTGACCAAGGTGGCACACTTATCTCCTGTCCGATCATCTTATACTATTTCTTCGGTAGCCAAAATATTCATGGAAGAAATTGTTCAACTGCACGGAATTCCATGAAGGATTATTTTCAATAGAGATCCGGTGTTCACTTCTGCATTGTGGACATCCTTGCAGTGTGCATTAGGGACCCAACTGAACTTAATTTCTACTTACCATCCTGAAACAAATGGTTAGATCGAGAGGGTCAACCAGGTTCTTGAGGATATGCTCCGAATGTATGTGATGGATCAACAGTCAGGTTGGGAGGACAATTTGCATCTAGTGGAGTTTTCTTATAATAATGGATATCATAGTTCAATTGGTATGGCTCCCTTTAAGGCATTGTATGGTTGTCCTTGTCAAATCCTATTGAGTTGGGACCATCTTGAGAATAGAGTTCTGCTTGGACCCGAAATGCTTCAGGATATGGAGTAGTAGGTAGCTTGCATTAGAGAGCACTTGGTAGTAGCACATGATAGGAAAAATATGTATGCTAACGTGCATAGGGTCAATCCTCAGTTTCCTGTTGGAGATTGGGTGTTCCTACGAGTGCGCCTGTGAAAGAGTCCAATTCGTTATGGAAAGGGCTCTAAGCTCATGCCTTGTTTTGTGGGACCGCTTGAGGTGTTGGAGAGAATTGGACCCATTTCTTATCACCTAGCATTTCTGACCAGTCTATCACACATACATGATGTGTTTCATGTTTTTGTACTTAGGCCCTAGTATCCAGATGTATCTCACGTACTTGATTGGAATGCACTACAGGTAGAGGATGGGCAACTAACACTCGAGCCTATCACTGTTCTTTAGCACAGGAGACTCACTCTCAGGGGTAGATAAATTGACCAGGTGCAGGTCCAATGGGACCCTAATGATGAGTCTTCAGCGACATGGGAGGATGCATCCTGCATTAGAGAGTCATTTCCTTTTTTGTTCTTTGGCTTCTAGGAGTAAGCCTAGATCTAGGGGGGGGACGTAATACCTCTCGTGTTGTTGTTATTATTCTGATACTCCTCTCATGCTGTGTTTCATACTTGAGACTATGATGGTGATTGTTTCACCAATTTGACTTGTTTGGTTCACAGTTTTGTTTGCGTGGATGATTATGATACTCTCTTTTATGATGTTGATGATACAATGATGCATGGTGTTTGTCTTTATCTAGTTATGCTCATCATCTGGATGCGGTATTATGTTATGTAAATTGATTAATGCTTGCTTCATGATATTTATGATGATGTGTTATTGGTTGGAATCCTGGTGAGAGGACGGTGTAGCATCACTCACTCACAAGCACCCTGCTATGCGGCGACTTCTCATGGTGTGCTTGCAATTGGATATAAATGTTGCTTGATGTTTGGTTTGATGTAGGATGTAGGTATCGACATCGACTCCACCTGCACTGTCAGGTTAATTTGAGCATTCCCTATAAGCCCAATGGGTATGATGTGGAAACCCGAGTTGACAAGAAAGCTCCCCATCCTAGTCCGTCACCTTGTCATTGTGTTTGATGATGTCGTCAATTTGCAATCTTGTTCTCGTTTTGGTATTATTTCATTCTGAGTCATTTAGTTTTAATTGTTTAATGTTGTTCTAATTATTTGATATAGTGATGTTCATGGTGATTAAGTTATTATTGGTTGTTTAATTAATTGGTTTGATTTAACCATGTTCAAAAAGTATGATGTAATTTAATTAAAGTAATAAATTAAATTATTAAGAGAATGTTATTAATTAATTATTAAATTAATTCAAGGTTATAATGATTGATAGCTTATATTATTACTTTATTAAAGATGAATATGTTAATGAAAAATATTAAATTTCATTTATAAATAATGTTTATTTTAAATTTAATCTAATGGATTATTATTCCACTTATTAATGATGTTTATTTTTAAATTTAAATATTTGGATAATGAGGTATTGAATAAAATATCAAAATGGATATTTTAAAGGATATTATAATTGAATAATGATAAATTTCAAAAGTAATTAAAAGAATTACAGTAGCAGTTATGATTTATTAAATTTAAGTAATATGATTTAATGTTATAATGATTAAATATAACTAATGGTAAAAAAATAGTTTTTTTAATCAAACATTAGAGGAGAGAGTTAGGTTTCTAAATTAAATCAAAACATAAGGATTATCAACAGGTGGAAAAACCAAGTTAAGAGAAAATGATGGGTGCACTCTCAGAAATGAAAAAATGGATGGGAAATTTTCCATCTGGGGAATTTCAACAATTTTTTTTTTACTTTGTATGTCTTTATGTTGTTCAATATTTTTCCTTTCATCTGTAGAATATTAAGAGGAAACTTATTTAGCTACATTCATTAATTATGATTTGGTTAAAAAAAAAAGTGCTTGGGAAAATGTGGATTTAATACTATATGGATCAATTCGTTTGTGTTGAAAAATGCTTAACTGGACATTGGTAGTTAATTTTTAATTGAATTTATATCCTTAGTTTTTCATTTGCTACGTGCAATACATCTTTGTGCATCCCTTTAACTGCTATGCAGCAACTCATGGTTGTTGTGTACAACGCATGGAGGTCATGCCTTCTCTCTTTTCCTCCTCATTCGCCTCATTTCTCCCAGTCTCCCATGTGGTTATGCATTTGGATGTTTGCATATTAATTTCTTTGTTATGCCTTTAGAATTTAGTGGGTTAGTTTCTTAGTTAAGTTGTTGCCTTCCAGCCACTCGTTAGATGATGGTTAATGTTTTAATTGGATGTAGGCTTATATTTTATTATTTATAAATGTGTGTGTTATAATCTGTAAATTATGTTTTGTTAAAATTTCATTATGTTGTCTCATAAACAGTAGGATCAATACATTTGATTATGAATAGAGGTGGTGTTTAAAATTGCTATGATTACATATATATATATATATATATATATATATATATATATATATATATATATATATATATATATATATATATATATATATATATATATATATATATATATTTGTGTATCTCTAAGATAAGTATAATTAATTATATACATACATATACATATACATATACATATATATATATATATATATATAGCATGATTTTAATAAAAAGGAATTTGTTTGTGATAGGTTACATATTAATTATTATAGGCAAATGTTTATATAGTTTCTTGGTTAATTGAAAGTTCTCCCGAAAATGGAAATAGCATAGTAAATTTTATTTACTCATGTAATTATAATTATTGGTACAGTTATATATATGTGTGTTGATTCTTTTTTTTAATAACAAATTTATATGCATTTTATTTTAACTTCAAAATGAATTGTTTATTCAACTTGTTTTTTTCCTATTTATAATGTAAAAGAAATATGTTTGAAGTAAAATATATAAAACACAATTAAATACCTTGATGAGAAATTTGAAATATATATTCATATTGTAGTTTCAATTACTTAGATTCTTATTTGTTTAAATATTATATCATTTGAAAAATGCATTTAGAATACAATTTTATCTTTAAAAGATTCCTTAGATTTAGTATATGGAGTCTATAGATTAGTTCATTAAATTGAGCATGGGTATTAAGATGTATTTGAATTGCATGGTGTTAGATGGTTGTATAAATAGATGCAACCGCTATAGGAGTTTCTCTTTAATATCTATTAAACAAAATATGTTTGGATTCTAGTACGTTCCTTGAATGAGAAATGTTGATTAAGTTGGATGCTTATGTTTCTTTGTTGAGTGCGATCTTTTTCCTTTGAATTATTTTCAATTCATTGTACTTTGGTATTTAGTCTTGTGGGAACCCATAGCATTGAGACTTTCCCTATCAGGAGTCAAGGGTACTTGTTTGGTAGGCTTCTAGAGGTAGCGATGATAACCATAGATGGGGGCCGACTCTTGTTGAGAGGCAGCTAAGATAACCCATGATAGGGTCCACTCTCTCAAAGTATCCCTTGTTTTTTCCTTTGTGTACCTTTGGAAGAAGTCGTCTTGTAGTAGACATGTTGATTTTGTAGATATTCATGTTTCATGTTCTTTTATGTTGTTGAGTCTTGTAGCCCTTCTGTGTGACTGTTCTTGGTCATGGGTCTATCTTATCATCTCCTAGCATGGGGGGTGGGCCTTCGAGTCCATGTGGTCAGGTGGAACGTGCTTTGCACCCTATTGGGTTCCTAGATGGTGTTTGTGGAGTGAGGAGTTCATGCTGTTGTAGTTGATTCAGAGCTTCGCCATAGTTGAGTTGTACCATGTTCATTTATGTAACATTTTTGCATTTGATGTATCATTTCCACTATGTGTTGGGATGCACTGATGTGCATATGTATTCCTGAAATGATGTACTGAAACAAGTGTAATGTATTATTTTACCTTTGTAACCCTTATGTGGTTAATGATTCATGGTAGCCGTTATTTGATGTGTTGTATCTGTGGAAATATGCTCCATTGAATTTACATGATGATATTATGTTTATGGTTATTGGGAATAAGTTAATCTTGTTTATGTTGAGTTATCATCTATGGATGTTTCTTATTGATGGATTATAATGGATGTATAATTGTTGTAAACGTATGATATATCATGGTTTATAATTTAATCTTGGAATTCATTCGTTATAGTTATGGTATGAGTTTAGGTTTCGTAATGTTGTCACATGTACCGCAAAGGACATAGTTGATATTGTAACTGTATAATTTCTCTTTATGCAATGTATGTTCATGTTCATTTTGTGTAATGTTCTACTTTCAAAACAAAAATTGTGTTGTAATTTGTTAGTTTTAGTTGTCCTTTGGGGTTCACATGGTGGGGTGTTACAACTTGCTATCAAAGCCAAGGTTTACAAACTCTGGGTTCTCTAGGTTAGTTGTGCCCATTAGGTTAACCTTTCCACTTAACTCTTGATCTCACATGTTTCCCTCTAATGTTGTGCAAGAACATGCCTTAGGATAGGGATCGTGGTCATGGAAGAGTTTGAGGTGGTCATCATAGAGCCAACCTTCAAAGTTCATCATCTCTAAGCTCCCATGATTTAGAACATGAGGAACATCAGAGTTCCCAAAATAATTAGAGAGGCGGAGGAAAAAACCTGGAGCAGCCATGTCAAGAAGGAGGGCAGTTGTGACACCTACTTGAGGATATTATTGGTCGTTTAGGCCCTAGGTTGGAGGAGGAGCAGTGAGTGGAGAGAGAAAGAGAGAGGTCATTGAGGCATAGATAATTAAAAGCAGAGCAGGATGCCATAGTGGCGGTCACATGATAGACTTGTTGAAAGCACATCCTCCCACATTCAATGGTACTGGTGGAGGACTAGAGGCAGAAACATGGCTGATCGATCTGGAGGTCAGTGCTTTGCTATGCACCCTTATGGTAGCAATACTAAGGCTAGGTGCACCATCGTGCACCTAAGAGGCTTTGCATCCACTTGGTGGCACCTAGAAGAGAAAAAAATGAACCTAGACATCAGTGTTGTGACTTGGGAGTTATTTATGGAGAAATTTTGGGCCCGTTTCCTTTCAAACCACTGGAGACAACGTCAAGCAGATGAATTCCATGAGTTCAAGACAAATGGCAATGTTTGTTGAGCAGTACAAGCACCCGTTCTATGAGTTGAAACAGTATGTAGGAATCGGTAATGATGAGGTGATGCTAGTACAATATTTTGTCAGGGGCTTAAATGCCCTAATTAGTGGCAGAGTACAGGTCTTCAAGCAAAAGACGATGCAGGTAGCTGTTGAAAAGGATCATCTTGTGGAGGAAATTTTTTCCATGGCTTGGGGAGGCCAAATAGGTGTTTAGATTGGTAGTGCACTTGTATTCAGTTTTGGTTCTTGAGGTGGGTAGCCTCAAGCTGCAGGCTCTTTCAGGAGTTATCATGCACCCTCTAAGGGTGACCAGTAGTAACATAGTAGTGGCAGCCTAAGCAGAAAAATTCTTAGTCTTAGCAAAGTGGCAAGTCTCAGGCCAGAAGGAATCAAAATTGGCATCGAGCTTGATAGGACCATGTTGAGCAACCTGCATAGAGTTCTTAGTTGGCCCCCAGTCAGGGTAGTTTTCAAAAATATAATTTACCATTGGGTGGCAGAGGTTTTGGTCAAGGTATAGGTTGCTTCTCCTACAATCAACAGGGACATATTTCTAGAGAATGTAAGCAGAGGAAGACTACAGGTTTTAGTCAGAGGCCAATTGCTTACAAGCCAATGGTGGGTGATGCAGGAAGATCCACCGATTTTTTGTGACAGTTGACAACCATCAAGCTAATCATTAGGGCACCGTGATTGAGACATCAGGTGTGTTAAAAGGCACTAGTATTTTTATTCTCTTTGATTCTGATGCATTAGATTTGTTCATTTCTCCTTCAATAGTAGAGCGTTGTAGACTAGTGGTAATAAGGCAAGGCGTTAAGTGGTAGGACAAATTGGCCTCCAGGGCAAAGATAGTAGTTGAATCACTTGTTCAGGGTTGTGGTTGGAAAATTTGGTCACTGGTGACTACGATGGACCTCTAAATCCTACCTCTTGGTTCCTATGATGTTTTAGGTATGGATTGGCTGAGTACTCACCAAGCTATAATAGATTATCGCCGCAAGGCTATGCGATGTGTATATGATTCAGGTAAAGAATTTGAGATTGTTGGCATATAGAGACTCATCTCATTATGGATGATTTTTTCTATGCAACTAAAGAGGTGTTTCTATTAGGGTTGTCAATTTTTTGCTGTGTCAATCAATGAATTGGATTTGGGAGAGAGTCAAGAGGTGTCACTAGATGACTATCCTCTTCTCAAGGATTTTGCAGATTTTTTTCTTAGTGAAATCTTGGGGATGCCACCAAAGTGTGACATCGAATTTAGAATTGATCTTATACCTGAAGCTGAGCCTATATCTCAGGCTCCATATCGAATGACAACACAAGAACTTCAAGAGCTCCATTTGTAGTTGGAGGAGTTATTAGTGTGTGTGTGAATTTGTGGGAGTTAATAAATCAATAACAAAACAACACAAACACAAATGACATGTATTATATTAAAGATTTGAATCACAATGTTAATCTAATTGCAAACAAACCAAATTTATAAATACGTTCCATTGTTCTCTATTCTTAAGGATTCATTAAATCATATTGGCTCTTAGATTTTATGTGTGCACTATGATTGTTAGAATGACAACCTAAGAAACAAGATGCTATTGAATGCAAGAATCTAAGTTCCTACATGAAACTATGTGATTAAAGCAATGATGCTATGATATTAATGTTGTTGTGATGAAATGAAGATTATGATGCTAAATGATATGATAAGAATGTTGTATGAAAGCTAAGATAATAACTAAAATGCAACTATAATTAAGACATGATTCTAAGTTAGAATGATAAAACAAATCTAAATGCTAAATGTTCCAACTATGAATGCTCCAATGTTATTATTGCATAATAAACTTGCTAAAAGATGTGATGTAAAATGTTGTAGCAAAGGGTTGTATTTATAGGATTTTCAAGGCATCTTGTGATGTGGCAACAATCAACGGTGGAGATTCAAACATGAGAGATGAATAGTGGAAATAGAAGAATCAAGGAGGATGTTCCCTTGACCAAAGGCAACATGTCAAATGTATGAGGGAATCAAGTGTGTGAGATGACCAACTGTCCAACATGTGCCTAAATTCAAATTAGGAATTTAAATATTAGAAATATTTAAATACATGTGACATTTGATGAGGTGGAAAAAGGGAAAGTTGAAGACATGTGCTTAAATTTAAATTTAATGAAAAAATTATTAATTAAATAAAAAAACTATGTGAATTTGTTTATTTAATTAAAATAGAAGAATGTGATTTTAGATTGAAGAATTAGAAGAGTGAACTATATAAATAAATTGACAATTTATTTATAAGTAGACGAAATAAAAGATTTATTAATTAAATAACTGGTATTTAATTAATTGATTGTCTTGACTGATTTTAGGTGTATACATTTTTCCCCTCTTTGAAGTAATGTGTTTACATGTTGCTTCAAAGAAAAGATTTCTATTGATGTCGAGAAAAAAAATTCAATGCCCCAGACGCTGATTTTCAGGTGATGATGGATATATGCCCCCTCGGGAGATAAATCAGTGAATTTTTGAATTTTTATGATGTTTTTATTTTTTTTTGCAATTTTTGATGATTTGATGATGATTTCAAAAGTTTGTGATTCAGAAATGGTTTATCTCCCGAAAAATGATGTATAAGTCACTATGTGATGAAATAATCAATTAAGCTCCTTTTGAAAAATAAAATAAAACAATCCCACCAAAATCCCTCTTAATTAACCTTTAAAAGGTTAAAAAGGTGGATGAAAAGTTCATTTGTGCATTTTGGATTTGGAAATTTGAGAGTGATTGAGTGATCTAGCAATTTGGAAAAAAATGGCGATTCCTTACCGCACGCATCAATTCGAGCGCGCCAAATGTCACAACCGCTCAGTAGCGTATGGACCTCTGGTATGTACCCTGAAAACCTCCCTTGTAATTTGTGCAATTTATTTTTTTGCTCTTTTTCACATTTGAAATTTGGTTTATTCTGTTTTAGTGCATTGAAAACCTAATGTAGCACATAGAACAACTATTCTGGCACATAGAAAACTTGAGCACATAGGATTAGGGCTTTAGTGCATAGGGTTAAATCATTAGTGCATGGATGCATTTAGCACATAGGATGCTCAAAGTAGTGCATTGAATAGTTGTTGTATCGCATAGGTGCATTTAGTGCTTAGGTGAATTGATTTAGTGCATCGATGAGATGATGTAGCGCATAGGATGATTCGGTGCATTAACAAAGGGGTTTAGCACATAGATCAAATGTAATGGCACATAGGACAATTAGGCGCATTGGAACCCTATTTTAGCACATTGATGAATTTTTTTGGAACATATAGTTTTTTAGCACATTGAAACCTTGTTTTAGCGCATTGGTGAAATTTAAACCAGATTGATGATTTTTTGGATTAGACTCCTTGATGTTGATGATGTTTGATCGTGTCAGCCTTTGATGTGATGATGATTGATGATGTTGATAGATTAGATGTCCATTGATCTCATGATAGGTGAGACTCAATGATAGGATGATGATAATTGACCTCATGATAGGTGAGGATCAATTATAGGTTGATTGAGTGATTGACCTCATGATAGGTGAGGTGCATTGATTGATTGATAAACCTCATGATAGGAAAGGTTGAATTTATTGATGAACCTCATGATAAAAAAGGTTGAATTGATTGATGAACCTCATGATAGGTGAGGTTGAATTGATTAATGAACCTCATGATAGGCGAGGTTGAACGATAGATTGATATTCACAAGATTTTATCAAAGTCTCACCAAAGCTGATTAGATTGATAGGCTGATTGATTTTGATTGATTGATTGGCTGATTGATGTTAATTGATTGATTGGCTGATTTGTGATTTTTGTGATGATAGAAGCCTTTGACGAGTCTATAGATTACATAGAGCTTCCCGAGGACATGGGATTTGATACCCCACCTAACACAACCTGAGACAACCATTATTGCATGATGTGGATTGTCCTTTCTTATAAATATGCCCTAGATTAGGATTAATAGGGGCTTATTGATAGGTTTAGTAGAGAGGTGCCACAGTGAGCATAACACCTTTCATTTTCCCATTGGTGAGATTATAGTGACTCCAGAGGATGTCTACTAGATTCTATGGATACCTGTTGCTGGGGAGCTGGTCTTATATGATTCTCAAGAGCAGGGTGGGACCAATGCACTGAGGAGAGTATTTGAGGATGATCAGATATGCGGCTATGAGATTCCTTGGAGAGAGATGGTCGATGCCTATGCCACATTTCAGTTTATACTTGCCAGATTCATTAGAGGGTTCCTTTGTCCTAATCGTAAGTCAAAGGGACTTTTAGTTGGATGGGGTAGGATTCTTGAGAGCATGATTACTCAGGGCACCAAATATGCATGGGGATGTTGTATGCTCGCTCACCTATACCATGATTTACACTAGGTGGTTTACCTCCGAGGGCCTAGTTTATCAATTGGGGTCACATTGCTTTAGGTCTCGACCTAGGAGCATATAGTGATCACCCGTCCAGTTGCAGAAAGATAGTGGCTAGCCATGAGGCCATACATTCATATCTATGTAGGTCCAGTTGCTTAGCCTAGGCTGGGAAAATTGGAGTATTGGAGGAGAGTGTTCGATGATCTAGAGGCAGTGATATGGTGTTCATACCTTGATTGTGAGTAGTGGCCAGAGGATGACACTGAGATGTCATATTTGTGTTAGTCCATGTACCTGATTGGCCAAACATGATTTATTATTGAGATATTTTTGATGTTGAGGGTATTGAGACAGTATGGCTAAGTGCAAGGGATTCCCTAGGGAGTGACACATTATGTGCATCAATAGATGGATGCGACTGATTGGGGACCCACTTTGTCATATGATGCAACAATACAACATTTCTAGGGTTTACAGGCCATCATTTGGGATGTTCATCTAGAGATCATTGATGCTACGATATCATAGGAGTATGCTTTGTATATGTTCCTACATCCCTTCCCATAGATCACCATCCTAGACGAGCCAGTGATATTGCTAGAGGAGGAGAGGGTAGAGGACATGGGCGTAGATGGAAGAGAGACGTTGGAGATGAGGAGGAGGAGGAGGAGGAAGCTAAGAGCAGTGATGAAAAGGATGGAGATGGAGATGGTGACAGAGGTGATGGAGACAAAGGGGATGGTGGTGGAGGAGATGAGGGTGGAGGAGGCCTAATGTTTGATGTTCAAGACTTCAGAGTGCCTCGCAAGAGGTGATCATTGGTAGCGCCATCACAACAACACATAGAGATCAGGTTACCTTCACAACATCAACAGACTTAGATTGATGCCTTACAAGTGTAGGTGTAGACATTGCAGGATTAGCTTGAGTAGGTGCAGGGATTGTTTACATAGGCTCAGTGACAGATTATTGCATTGACAACAAAGAGGGATGCTACGAGACAATGGGTATAGCAGGCACATGCCCAAATTGTATAGGTCCAGGCCCAGGTTCAGGCATAGAGTCAGATGCAGGAACAAGTTGCCACACTTACTACAGAGAGGGATACTCCTAGACGATGGTTCGATTAGGTAGAGGGCACCATTGAGAGACTACAGTAGGTTGTAGTGGTTACTAGTGCAACGGACTATTTCAAAGAGATACATCATACCGCTTAGGAGGCCAAGTTCTATAGAGAGAGATATCATGATGCAGTTCCTCTAGAGTGCCGAGAGAGTTATGCGTAGTCCTAGTCAAGTAGGTACCATTCTTGAACCACTAGCAGAGGTGTTACACAACCACTTCTAGGAGATAAGAGAAATCCAAGTGTAGGTCCTTCTGGTGGGGGAGGTACTAGTCCCGTGATGCCAGCACCGTTTGGGGAGAGCACGAAATAGCTTCTAGATATGATGACATGACTTGCTGCATTTTGGGACATGATGTATACTTTTTGATTTAGTTGAGACACTATGATATACTACCATTTTTTATGATGTATCTCTTTATACCTTTGGATATCCTTGTACACTTGACATTATGATTTTGAGGTTATATTATACGCAGATATGATGATAATTGATCTATGTGCCTATGATGTTTATGATGTTTATATGATGATTATGATGGATGCATTTTATTTTTGCTTTATGATGCTTATGTGATGTTCTATATGATGATGATATGATATGCTATGGATGAAAATGATGATGCAACTGATGTGTTATGATTCTATGATGCTTTGCCAATGATGCCTATATGATACATGTGATGGATATTATTATGCCAATGAAATGTGATGCATTTTATATTTTTGTACTTTTCTAATGAAAATAAATGATACAATGAATGGATGAATGATGGATGAAATGATGATGTTTTATGCTTATATGATGATGATCATGATGATTATGATGATTATGCAATGATGATATGATAATGTATGATTGATGATTTTATATGCTTTATGGATGAGGTTCTATGCTATGTGAGATGCAAATGATGTGATATGTGTATGTGATGATTATGTTGATCCAGCTAGTCCTTTGTCAGTTTTGGATTTGAGTAATAACAAATTCATGTTTAGTACTAGTTTTAGATGTTCATAATAATGGCATTATATCCTTGTTATTAGTCATGTTTTTCAACAACTTTTTCTTCTTGGAAATCTTACTTTGCTAGATATGTCTTTCGATCTTCTTAATGGACCATTTTCTTAATCCATTAATAATGAATGAGATGATTTTGATTATGCAAGTGAGATGTAATGCAATTATTTTTTTATTTTTTGATATGGATATTATTATGTGATGCATGAAAGGGTGAATGATGTGATCATGCACATATGATATGAGAATGCTTTCTAATGTATGCAACTGATGATGCAACTGATGTGAAACTATATGAGAATGATGTGTTTTTGGTAATGTCAAGTGTACTCAATCCATTAATAATAGAGATAAAATCATTGTGAAATTGTTTTAGCCTTAGAAAACCCCTAAATACCAATGCAACACTGATATGAATGCAATCTACCTTAACCATGCAGATCTAATATGAAAAATTTGTCATCGTAACAGTCAATTTGTCATGCTTTTTATCATCATTGAGCATTTAAAATGTTGAAAGTGAGTACAAACATCGATGGCATAATTTAAAGCATGATGACCTGAGTACTACTTTCATGATTTTTGATGTTGCAAGTTAACACAAGCATCTAGATATAATTGAACTGAGATGACCTAAGCATTCCTTGCATAAACAGACAAGAGTTAATCATGTTCCTATGCAAATTTAGAATGTCGTTAGTGATACTTTGTAGCACACGTCTCACAACAATTTGCACAGTAATAGTGATAAACTCACAGTCAACAGAAAAAGAAAAATCATACTCCTTCCTAGCTCCTCTTAGTTCAATACATCATCGAGGTGCTCTAGAGATATGATGACTAAAATAAAAAAGTACAACAGTTGAATAGACATTCTGACATGATAAAGCCATGATTTAGAAGAACATCATCCATTTAATGGTTGCTTCAATTTGATTGATTTGGTTGGTTGATGTTTGGTATAGATGGTTGATGTATTCATGATTGAGCTTGATGTTCAATGTTGGGTTTGCACTATGATCATTGTGTTGGTTGTGTTTCCTAACTATTTTTTATCTGTTGGTTTAAGTCCAATGTTTATTTGCCCCCAGTGAGTTTAGGATTTTGCCCCAATTCTAGGGTGAGATGACCATGATGCCAGGATATGTACATGAAGCTTTATGATGATAGGTAGATTGATGGCAAAAGCGAGTGTTGAAAGTGAATGGTCAACATGCTCAAATAGATGGAAAAGCTAACCTATCACAAATAGCACTTGTTTCCAGGTTTTCACTACTTGTTTTTATTGCACTTTTTCATATTTTATGATTTTTTTGGCTTCTTTTTTTATTTTTTACCTTTTGAATTTTCTCTTTTTTTGATATTTTTTGTTGTCACCAAGACACTTGTTTTCCAGGTTTTCATCAATATTTGGCCAGTAATACCCCAAATGTAGGAGTTTCTTAGCTAAAGTTAGGCCACTTGAATGTGTGCCATAAATACCTTCATGAACCTTGGGTAAAGTGGTTTCAGCTTCGTTATGTTCTAGACACCGAAGGATAGTACCATCAAGACCTCGTCGGTAAAGCACATCGGCTATTAAGGTGTGGTGAGCTACTTGTTGAATAAAGTATTGTTTCTGATTTCTAGATAAATCGAGTGGGAGGGTATTGTCTTTTAGTGTATATTTTCTCATAGATAGAATCATCAACCTCGACTAGATGGTATATGACTTGGGATTCAGGGTTATTGTAGGCAGGGTCAAACACTTGCTCCACCATGAACTCATAACGAGCTTGTTTTTTAGGAATTTGAAGAAGAGAAGAGATGGTAGCCATAGCATCAATAGATTTGTCATCACCTCTAGGAATCTGCTCAAATTTGATCTCCACAAAATACTTTTTGAAGTCATCAACCATTCTTTTATATGGCATCAATTTATCATCTCTTGTCTGATAGTCATCATTTACCTAGTTAATGACTAGTTGGGAGTCTCCGTAGACATGCAATTGTGTGATTTTCCATTCTATGGTTGTCTTGATACCAATGATTAATGCTTCATATTCAACTATGTTGTTGGTACAAGAAAATATTAATCTATATGAATTTGGAATGGTATGTCCTTGTGGTGTGACAAACAAGATTCTTGCTCCTAATCCATGTTGTGTATAAGATCCATCGAAGTATACATCCATTGTTGTGTCGACACTATTAGAACATCAACATCTAGAAACTCAATGCTCATGGGGTGATCATCTGGTAATGGTACTTCAGCTAATTGATTAGTGATTGCTTGGCCCTTGATTACTTTATCCACATAATAGATATCAAACTCACTCAATATCATTACCCACTTGGCTAATCTTTTTGTCAAGGCTGCTTTGCTGAGTAAGTACTTCAATGGATCAATTTTAGCTATGAGTTTGATGGTGTGAGTCAACATATAATGTCTTAGCTGCTAAGTAGTGAATACTACCGCCATACAATATTTTTCGATAAAAGTGTAATTGATCTCATAGCCATTTAAGGTCTTGCTGATGTAATAAATTTCCCTTTCCTTTCCTACATAATCTTCTTGTGCCAGTAAAGTGCCCAAAGATATTTCAGCTGTTGCAATATAGAGTAATAATGGATTTCCGTTTGTTGGTGGTACCAGTATGGAAGGTGACATCAAGTACTACTTCAGTTGATTGAAGGTTGCTTCACATTTATCATCCCATTTGAAAGTAACATTCTTGTGTAGCAAGTGATTGAAAGGATGAATTTTATCGGCTAGTTGTGCGATGAATCTCTGGATAGATTGGAATCATCCTTGCAAAGATCTAAGCTGACTGATGTTTTTAGGAGGAGGCATCTCCATGATGGCTTTAAAATTTGTAGGATCCACCTCAATTCCTTTTGTGGACATAATGTATCCCAAGAGTTTAGTTGATGTTACACCAAATACACATTTCTTGGGATTTAGTCTCACATTGAATTTCTCCAATTTGGTGAAGATTTTGTCTAAAATTTCCAGGTGTCCTTCTCTGGTGTATGATTTTTCCAATAGGTCATCTACATAACCTCCATGAAGGTTTTTATCATGTCATGGAAGATGGTGGTCATCACTCTTTGATATGTAGCTCTGACATTTTTAAACCCAAAAGGAATTACGTTCCAGCAAAAAGTGACCCATGGACATGTGAAGGTTGTCTTATCTTGATCTTCGGGTGCTATCTTTATCTGATTGTAACCTGAAAAGCCATCCATAAGAGAGACCATTTCATTTCCAGCGGTCAAGTCTATGATCATGTCAATTTTAGGTAGAGGAAAATCATCTTTCGAGAAAGCCTTGTTGAGATCCTTGAAATCCATACATACCCTAATGCTTTTATCTGGTTTTGAAATTGGCAAGATATTTGATATCCACTCAACATAGTTAATAGGTCTGATAAATCCCACATCTAGTAGCTTCTTCAATTCAACTTTCACCAAAAGGGCGATATGGGGATGCATTTTTCTCAACTTTTGCTTCACTGGCTTCACCCCAGGTGGTAGTGATAAATGATGCATGATAATTTCTATATCTATGTTAGGCATGTTAGCATAGGACCAAGAAAAGTTGATCTACCTCTCTTCAAAGAATTTAGTGAAGCTTGGATTTTCCTCTTCTGTCATGGATGCTGCTAGATGCAAGTTCTTCACTGTTTCAATTGTGCCAACATTGATGGATTGTGTAGGTTCAATCAACACTGAAGATATCTCCTGATAGTGTTCGGGAAGAGTGTCAAATCTTCCATCTCTTGGTGCCTCAAAGAGGTTTTCACCTTGAGATGCACTCTTTGTTTTTACTTTTTCTTGATCTAATACTACCATTAAATGGTTTTCTTCATTCGATCTATTTTTGATATTCATTTTGCAGCTAGAAGATTTGGAACTCCCCTTGTCAGGAGCTTCGTTATGAGATTCACTGGTGGAACATGTTTCAGGATTATCAGAGCAAAGGAAGTTCACAATGGCATCATCATTTGGAAAGTTTGGTAGATCAAGTAGCTCATTTTGGTCCCATTCAATCAGTTTGGGATATATCAATGGCAAGGAATCGTCAAATTGGCTAAGGTGAAAAGGGGTAAGTGTCATGATGGCAACATCATCAATGTGTTCAATAGCAATATCGAGGTCTATGATGTTACTCTTTTCCAAAGTATCTATCTCACTCAAAGAATGATCATCTTCACTTGAGTCATCGATATTCTGTGATCCAATTTCAAGTGGTCTAGAACCCGAGCTTTGTCCCTCCATACGTGTTGGTGTATACTTTTATATCACGTCGGTCTCTTTATCATGGGAAGACTCTTCAGTGAGGGAATCCCATTCATATTCATTAGAATCTGTTTCAAAACTATCTCTCAATTGAAGGATTCATTCAACAACCTATTGTCTGGTTTCTTCTTTGGATTCCTCCCTCTATCCTAGTCTTGTTTTGTCCTTTGAATTCATTGTGATGGGTTGTATTGGTTCTTTGATGCCTTCTTTTCTTTTACCAATAGGACCTTTTCCCTCATATCCCATCTTTTCTAGGATTGTCTTCCCTTTGCCATACTGCTCTATTTGTACATTTGAGGTTGATGCTTTTGATTGTTATTCATCTTTGTATAACCATTTTAAAACCTTGTCTTCTGATTCATCCACTAAGGTGCCTACTTTTACAAATCTTCCTTCAAAGATTATGGTTGGTTGTGATGATTTTTGTTTTGATGTGGATGGATGCCCATATGACTTAGGAGAAGGCAGTAACTGTGAAAGATATAATGATTGCTCAAATGAATATTCTCCCAAGCCTTTGTCTTTTAATTGGATATTTTCAACCTATTTTGATAAGGAATTGAGTTGACTATCATGATTTAATGAAGTAGATTCACTAATACCCTTGTCTTTTGACTGGTCCTTTTTCTAAACCCACTTTGACAAGGAATTTATTTGTCTTTCATTATTTGATGAGCCATGTTTTGGAGCTTCCCTATTGTGTGGCAAAAAATTTTCTTGTGTTGTTTTGAGTGTGTTGCAATACTGGGGGTTGTTGGAATTGACTACAATAGTGATTTCTTTCCCATTGAAAGGAAACTTCAGACACTGATGATATGTTGACGGTACTACCTGCATCTTGTGTATCCAAGGACGTCCCAAGAGTATGTTGTATGTTAACTCCTTGTCCAATACTTGGTATTTTATATCTTTGACAACTGGTCCCACTCTAATTGGTAGCACTAGCAACCCTTGGGAAGATCTCTCTTCATCATCATATGATTTTATTGTGATTTTTCTTCTAGGATCAATAACATTTTTTGAATACCCAAGTGCACAGATAAGTTTTAGAGTACATATATTTAGGCCTGCTCCTCCATCTATTAGAACATGTTTGACGTGATGTTATGAATTAAAACTTTGATGTGGATGGCAATGTTATGCAGATGGGTGATTGATACGTCATCATGTTAAGAAAACGATAAGCAATGAGGCACAGTCAAGTGTCCCACCATAGCTTGAAATCGAAAAACCTCTAGATTGTTCAGTACCATGGTGGCTACTAGAGCTTGTTCTAGGATTTCTTTATGCGCTAGTGAAATCTTGAGAAGCTCTAATATGGATATTTGAGCGGGTATTTTCTACAACTGATGAACTATGTTATATTGAATCATGGGGACAACAGTTGCTTTGGATATGGAAGGGGTAGCTCCTTTCAATGTTACCTTGGCTTGTCCCCTTGTGATTGCATTGATTGGTGACTTGTTTTGTTCTTCTTTGATTTTGATGGCATTAATTTGATTGTCCCTTGTAGCGACATTTGTGATCAAATTGATTGGCACAAGGTCATTGATTTGATGTGAGGCAATGTTGATATCGTGGTGATGAGTTTCAGCTGCAATGATGTTTTGTTCATGTTCAATGGTGTTGTCATTTATTGGGTTAGCAGCTGCAATAAGATATTGCTTGTCATGGGTTTTATCATCAACCACTTCAATATGGAGAATAGTGGTGTCATAAATGTAGTTCACATTTTTTCCTTTGGTGTTTGACGAAGAAGATTCCCCTTTTTCATGGTTTGGTAAAGGGTTCTTGAACGCTCCATGATCATTGTTTGTTTGGGGTCCTTATACAAATATGGTCTTGTTTTCAATCAAATCTTGTATCAAATATTTCAATTGCATGCCATCATTTTTCTTATGTCCTTTGTTTCTGTGGAAGTCACAAAAATAATCATCACTCCACCATGAAGGTTTAACTTGTGGTTCCCAATTTCTTGGTTCTAGTAATGTTATAACTTTTGTTGCAAGAAGCTCCTTCAATGATGATTCTAATGATTTTCCTAAAGGTGTGAACCTTCTTTGATTTGATGATGTTCAATATGGTGGTGGTTTTGATTCATAATTACCTTGATTTTTGTTTTGATTGACATTTTGGTTGTTGGGAAAATTGTTGTTTTGATTGGATTTGGTGGCGGTTGTTGTTCAATTGAATATTGGTTTTGCATTTTGTGTTTTAGTTGCACCATCATTGTTTCCAGCATTCTTGTTGCATTACCAAAACTTTGGTTTATCACTGTTGTTGTAATTGATGGAGGAGTTTGATGAGTTGTTTTCATTGTAAATTTTTATAACTCCTCTTTTGATGAAAGCTTCTTCGATTTTCATCCCATTTTCAATCAATTTCTTGAAAGTAGGTGGAAATTGTAATTCCAATATATAACTCATTTCATCATTTATATTGTTAATAAAAATCTCCATTTTTTCTTTTTCTGGTATGGGACGAGAATTTCTTGTAAACATTCTTCTCCACCTTTGCAAAAATACAAGGAATGATTCACCCTTCTTTGGTATTGCAAAGGTCTTTCATTGTTATTTCTTGTTGAATGTTGTAAGAGTATTGAGTAATGAATTTGTTAACCAACTCTTCAAAGGTTTGTATGGGTGGTGCAAGTTTGGAGAACCATTCAAGGCATTGTCCACCTAGGCTGCATGGAAATAATCTCATCAATTAAGATTCTTTGTGTGCAAATTCGAGACTTGTGGTTCTAAATTCCCTGACATGATCTATTGGATTTTTTTTACCATTGTATTTGTCATACTTTGGGAATTCAAAATGTTTAGGAAAAGGGATCATGTTGATGGATTGATCAAAAGGATATGGACAAATGTCTTGGAGCAAGTATCATTTTGACGTTCCCCTTTGCATGTCAAGAATTTGTTGTTGGAGGTTTTTCATTTGACGAGTTAATGCAATCACTTGTTCTGAATCATTTTCAGGATTTTTAGGAGGTGCTTTCAATTGATTAACATCAAAGTCATTAGGTAATTTGACACCTTGTTTAGCTAGCATTAGGAGGTATTTTTCCCCATTTCTTTCAAAAATATTTTCTAAGCATTTGTGGAAATTTGAATTTTGTTCATCATTTTGGATGTCTTCCTCAATTATTTTGTCACCTTTAGTGTTGTGGCTTCCATGGAAAGGATTATCTTCAAGTTCAACCATGGTGTTTTGGGTTTCAATGTTCAGAGTTTCAATGTTTTGATTTTTGATGTTTTGAGTTTCGATGTT
The DNA here is from genome assembly GCA_007258455.2 of Sequoia sempervirens. Lineage (NCBI taxonomy): Eukaryota > Viridiplantae > Streptophyta > Pinopsida > Cupressales > Cupressaceae > Sequoia > Sequoia sempervirens. Next base: position 70,618 of record VDFB02275917.1, on the reverse strand, counting down.
TTGGGTTTCAAGTTCTTTTTCCTTGAGTTTCTGCTTTTGTAATCTTTTTTGAATGGGCGTACAAGTGTTACACTTTGACTAAACTTTGATCTTTGTTTGGAAGAGTACCAAGGATGAAAACTAAGTCAAATAGAATGAAAAATTCTATTGATGAGACTAAGTTTGATTTGATTATATCGCTTTGTTTCGTGATGAAAGGATGATAAATCTTGATGAGGAAACTTAGCTTTACAATAAAAAATGTGATAAGTTTGATGATTTAGGAACTTTGAGATGTTAGATCTTGGTCTAGTTTGGAGAATTTCACTTGTAGAGGTCAGTTTTAACAAGTTTAAACTTTGTGGTACTTGAGGAATGATTCTAGATTGAAAAAGATTCTGAATTTTGGTTCAAACTGTGAAATAGGGGATAAATTTAACTCTCAGGTTTTGCATTTAGTGGATGTGGTAAAACAGAGCCTAGATGCACTAAAATATTTGAAAAATGCACTATAAGATTTCTCGGATGTGCTATAATAGAGGATGTATGTGCTAGTATATTGACTCAATGCGCTAAAATGGTAAATGGATGCACTATAAGACATCACAAATGCGCTATAAAACTAATTGAATGCGCTAAAACAATAAATGTATGCACTAGAAGACCGCACAAATGAACTATAAGATTGGATGAATGTGCTAAAATACTAAACCGACGCACTATAAGATTGGTTGCATGCGCTAGAACAAAGGATGAATGTGTTGGAAGACTACATAGATGCACTATAAGACTGATTGCATTCGCTGGAACAGAGTATGAATGCACTAATTTGGAAAATTTAAATGTTTTTGATAGTTTGTTTGTTTGTTTTGCTTCAAATATGAGTGTTTCCAAGGTGTAATCGGATGGACAGTAAGTTTTGTTTACTTTTCAATTTGTAAGTTGTGAGAATCAAGTGTTTAAATGGATGATTTCTTGAATTTTGACTTCAAACATAGTAGCAAGTTGTCAAACAGTTGTGTCAAACCTAGTAACTAAATATTGAGTGTGTATTCAAGAATTTGGTATGATTTTTTTGATTTCCACAAGTATAAAACAAGAGAAGACAATACATTCACTTTTCTATTCTCAAGGGTCACTTAAAATATGACAACCCACATCTTAGAACCATGTCAGCTCACATAGCCCTGTCACCCCCTAGTGGGTGTCTATTTTTTTTCCTTTTCTGAGACTTAACCAAAGCCGAGTCCTTTGCTTTTGGCCAGTAATCCCTGATGGTTATATGGTGAGTATCTTGGGGGTAGATTCTTCCCTCCCCTTGCACTATGATATAGAAAGTGTTTGGAAAATGACGTGGTTGGCTTCTACACTATGGTTCATAGAAAGGGTTTCTATTTGGTGCGGAAAATGATAAACTCCCTCAGGAGACCTCCCAACCTTTAGAAAAAATGCTTTGGGGATGGTTATCTTGCACACTATCGTCGAATTGCGGACTTTCCTCGAATTCACTTTTGATTGTAGTGGGTTGGAAAAATTGGTTTTAGTTGTTCCCACTTAGGTCATTCCCATAGGGTGAGTACTTTTTCCCACTATGACAGACCTTCTAAAGGTTTTAACAAAGCATAAATAGTGATTTTGGAATTTTGATCACCCAGTTAAGGGGAGAGCATAGGCCTATCACTTCAAGCATGAAAGACAAGGGGTTCTTTAACCTTTTAATTAAGCTAGATGTCTATCTTAATCAAAAGAAAGCATTCAAATAGCTCCAACCCCTACAAAAATCATCAGTAGTTGTATAAGTTTGTCTTTGACTAGTGTATAAAAGTACATGCAAGTAGAAAACACCAATTAGTTCTCGATATTTTCAATTTTTTGCAAATTTTAACTGATACGCTAAAACAATCATTTTATGCACTAAAACATCAATGCGCTAAAAGAACTATTCAATGCGCTATAGAAACCAATGGATGCGCTAAAAGAACTATTCAATGCACTAGAAAAATTGATGTGTGCACTAAAATGAATATTCAATGTGCTAGAAAAACTTATGGATGTGCTAAAAGAAAGGTCAAATGCGCTATAAAACTCCTCGTATGCGCCGAAATAGATGATGGATGCACTGAAAGATTTGACGTATGCGCTAAAAGAACTTGCAGTCACGCTAAAAGATCATGTCCATCATTTTCACAAATTTTTTTTTTAGAAAATTGTTAAACATGGGGTTGTGCCCCACAGTGGGCACCATTTTATGTGTGTGTGAATTTGTGGGAGTTAATAATTCAATAACAAAACAACACAAACACCAATGAGATGTATTATATTAAAGATTTGAATCACAAAGTTAATCTAATTGCAAACAAACCAAATCTCTAAAAACGTTCCATTGTTCTCTATTCTTAAGGATTCATTAAATCATATTGGCTCTCATATTTTATTTGTGCACTATGATATTTAGAATGACAACCTAAGAAACAAGATGCTATTGAATGCAAGAATCTAAGTTCCTACATTAAACTATGTGATTAAAGCCATGATGTTATGATATTAATGCTATTGTGATGAAATGAAGATTATGCTAAGATTATGATGTTAAATGCTATGATAAGAATGTTGTATGAAAGCTAAGATAATAACTAAAATGCAACTATAATTAAGACATGATTCTAAGTTAGAATGATAAAACAAATCTAAATGCTAAATGCTCCAACTATGAATACTCCAAATTGCTCCAATTCTATTCTTGCATAATAAACTTGCTAAAAGATGTGATGTAAAATGTTGTAGCAAAGGGTTGTATTTATAGGATTTTCAAGGAATCTTGTGATGTGGCAGCAATCAACAGTGGAGATTCAAACATGAGAGATGAATGGTGGAGATGGAAGAATCAAGGAGGATGTTCCCTTGACAAAAGGCAACATGCCAAATGTATGAGGGAATCAAGTGTGTGAGATGGCCAAGTGTCCAACATGTGCCTAAATTGAAATTGGGAATTTAAATATTAGACATATTTAAGTACATGTAACATTTGATGAGGTGGAAAAGGGAAAGTTGTAGACATGTGCTTAAATTTAAATTTGGAATTTAAATTTAATGAAAATATTATTAATTAATAAAACAAACTATGTGAATTTGTTTATTTAATTAAAATAGAAGAATGTGATTTTAGATTGAAGAATTAGAAGAGTGAACTATATAAATAAATTGAGAATTTATTTATAAGTAGATGAAATAAAAGATTTATTAATTAAATAATTGGTATTTAATTAATTGATTGTCTTGACCAATTTTAGGTGTATACAATTAACAAAAGGGCTCATTTTTCCTAGTGTTTCCCCGTGGGGAGCACTAGTGATATTTGTGAAGGACGGTTCCCTTCATTTGTGCATTGACTATAGACAGCTAAACAAAGTGACAGTGAAGAACCGATACCCTTTGCCGAGAATTGATGACCTGTTTGATTAGATAAAGGGGGCCCAGGTATTCTCAAAGATTGATCTAAAGTCAGGATGCCATCAATTGTAGATAGCCAAAGCTGATATTCACAAAACAATATTTCACATTCATTACAGGCATTATGAATTCACTATTATGTCATCTAGGTTGATGAATGCACCATCAATCTTCATGAGCCTGATGAATGGAGTCTTCCAGACCTACTTGGATAGATTTTTTCTAGTGTTCCTTGATGATATCCTGATTTACTTAAAAACTATGGAGGAGCATGAAGAACATATGAGACAGGTGTTGCAGTGCTTGAGAGACAATTAGTTGTATGCTAATTTGCCGAAGTGTGAGTTCTATAAGATTGAAGTGAAATATTTGGGTCACGTAATCTCTGGTGAAGGTATTTCTGTGTATCCTTTAAAGATTCAAGCCATCGTTGATTAGCCTACGCCCATGAATGTTCCTAAGATTCATAGTTTTATGGGTTTAGTAGGCTACTATCGACAGTTTGTGCAGGGATTTTTGTGGATTGCACATCCCATCAGTTCCCTTTAGAGGAAAGGGAAGAAGTTTGTTTGGTCAGAACAATGTCAGTTAGCTTTCCAACCCCTTATGGAAAAGTTGACCAGTGCACCGATTCTAGTAGTTCTTGATCCTACTAGGGATTTCGTGGTGTGTACAGATGCTTCCTTGGAAGGATTAGGAGCCATTTTGATGCAAGAAGGTTGTGTGATTGTATTTGAGTCCTGTAAGCTCAAGGATCATGAGCTAAATTACCCTACGCATGATTTGGAGTTAGTTACTATTGTTCATGCCCTTGTGAGATGGAGGCACTTTTTATTGGGGCATCAGTTCAAGCTACATAGTGATCATCACAACTTGTAGTATATCTTTACGTAGCTGAACCTGAATGCCAAGTAGAGGAGATGGATGGAATTTATTTGCAAATATGATTTTGAGGTTAAATACATCTAGGGAAAGGAAAACATAGTGGCGGATGCTCTGAGTCGGCGGAGTCATGAGATATATCTAGTAACTCTTGGTGTGGATTTGAGGAGCCAAATCCTTGCAACACTTCCTACAAATAGTTGGTATTAGGAAGTGTAGTCGGAAATTGAGTCAAATAGGGCTCTAGAGGGAAATTTTGCTAATTTTTCACTGTATTCATATGGCCTTTTGCGGTATTTGGGTCGTATATATGTACCTCCTATAGAGGGTATTTGTACCCTAATCATGATAGAGGCACATCAGGCTCCCTATTCTGCTCATCCAGGAGTTAAGAAGATGTATGCAGACCTTTGTTCACTATAGTTTTGGGCTGGAATGAAGAGAGATATTGCACAATTTGTGGTGAGATGTCTAGAATGTCAGAGAGTTAAGGCAGAACACCAACATCCTCCAGGTCTTTCATAGCCTAATCTCATTCTTGAATGGAAGTGGGATATCATATTGGTGGACTTTATTGTGGTTTTGCCTACATTTTCTTGTCAACACGATGCTATCATGGTCACTATTGATAGGTTGACCAAGGTGGCACACTTCTCTCCTATCTGATAATCTTATATTGCTTCTTCAGTAGCTAGAATATTCATGGTAGACATTGTTCGACTACACAAAATTTTGCAAAGGATTATTTCTGATAGAGATCCAGTGTTCACTTCTACATTGTGGACATCCTTGCAGCGTGCCTTAGTGACCCAATAGAACTTTACTTCTGCTTACCATCCTGAAATAGATGGTTAGACCAAGAGGGTCAACTAGGTTCTTGAGGACATGGTTTGAATGTATGTGATGGATCAAAAGTAGCATTGGGAGGACTATTTGCATCTATTGGAGTTTGCTTATAATAATGGATATCATAGTTTGATTGGTATGGTTCCCTTTCAAGCATTGTATGGCTGTCCTTGTAAGACCTTGTTGAGTTGGGACCATCTTGAGGACAAAGTTCTGCTTGGACCCTAAATGCTTTAGGATATGGAGCAACAGGTAGCTCACATTAGAGAGTACTTGGTAGCAATGAGGACAAGAAAAAGAAGTATGCTGATGCGCATAGGGTTGACAGTCAGTTTTCTCTTGGAGATCAGGTGTTCCTATGAGTACACTTGTGAAAGAGTGCAATCCATTATATAAAGGGATCTAAGCACATGCCTCATTTTGTGGGACCATTTGAGGTGTTGGAGAGAATTGGCCCCATTGCTTATTGCCTATCATTTTCATCCAGTCTATTGCGCATACATGATGTGTTTCATATTTTTTTACTTAGGCCCTATTATCCAGATGTATCTCACGTACTTGATTAGAATGTATTATAGGTAGAGGACGGGCAGCTGGCACTCGAGCCCATCATTGTTCTTTAGCACAAGAGACTCACTCTCAGGAGCAGATAAATTGAGCAGGTGCAAGTCCAATGGGACCCTAATGATGAGTCTTTGGTGACATGAGAGGATGCATCCCGCATTAGAGAGTCATTTCCTTTTTTGTTCTCTGGCTTCCAAGAGTGAGTCTAGATCTAGGGGGAGGATGTAATACCTCTCATGTTGTTGTCATTATTCTGATACTCCTCTCATGTTGTGTTGTGTACTTGAGACTATGATGGTGATTGTTTCACTAGTTTGACTTGTTTGGTTGACAGTTTTTTTTTGCGTGGATGATTATGATACTCTCTTTTATGATGTTGATGATATGATGATGCATGGTGTTTGTCTTTATCTAGTTATGCTTATCATCTGGATAAGGGTATTATGTTGTTATGTAAATTGATTAATGATTGCTTCATGATATTTACAATGATGTGTTATTGGTTGGAATATTGGTGAGAGGATGGTGTAGCATCACTCGCTTGCGAGGGCCTTACTATGTTACGACTCCTCACAGTCTGCTTGGGATTCGATAGATATGTTGATTGAAATTTGGTTTGATGCAGGATGTAGGTACTGGGCATTGACTCCACCTGCACTGTCAGGTTTGAGCATGCCCTATAATCCCAATGGGTATGATGTGGAAACCCAAGTTGACAAGAAAGCTCCCCGTCTTAGTTTGTCACCCCGTCATTGTGTTTGATGACGTTGTATGTTTGCAACCTCGTTCTCATTTTGGTATCGTTTCATTTTGATTCGTTTAGTTTTAATTGTTTAATGTTGTTCTAATTATTTGATATAGTGACGTTCATGGTGATTAAGTTATTATTGGTCATTGAATTAATTAGTTTGATTTAACCACGTTCGTAAAGTATGATGTAATTTAATTAAAGTAATAGATTAAATTATTAAATTATTAAATTATTAAGAGAATTTTATTAATGAATTATTAAATTAATTCAAGGTTGTAATGATTGATAGCTTATATTATTACTTTATTAAAGATGAATATGTTAATGAAAATCATAAATTTCATTTATAAATAATGTTTATTTTAAATTTAAATATTTGGATAATGAGGTATTGAATAAAATATAAAAATGGATATTTTAAGAGATATTATAATTGGATAACAATAAATTTCAAAAGTAATTAAGAGAATTACGGTAACAGTTATGATTTATTAAATTTAAGTAATATGATTTAATGTTACAGTGATAAAATAATATTTTTTTATTCAAGGGGTAAACGCTTTTGACTGGAGCTATGAACCGGATACCACCATTCAACAATACCACCCCAATGGGGTTTGAACCTTGGTGGCAAGAACAACAATGCCACCAATAAACCATCACACCATGCCAATACCGGCTACAGTGATAAAATAATAACTAATAGTAAAAAAAAAATAGTTTTTTTTAATCAAACATTAGTGGAGAGAGTTAGGTTTCTAAATTAAATCAAAACATAAGGAATATCAATAGGTGGAAAAACCAAGTTAAGAGAAAATGATGGATGCACTCTCGGAAACAAAAAAATAGATGGAAAATTTTCCATCTGTCTAGGTTGGTTTATTGAAAACTATTGAGAATTTTCTTAATTTAGATGGGGAATTTTGTGGGAAAGAACATACGGGAATTTCAACAATTTTTTTTTTACTTTGTATTGTGCTCTGGTAAAAAGTTAAAAGAATATTACAGTTGGGAGAATTTTGGAAGGAACTGTGTTTTCTTGAAAAGAACATAAGTTGGAGATTGCGAAAGAAAGAACGTCCTAGCATACTGTCTCCATCATCAGCGAAGGGTTCAGGTCGGTCATTTATTAACCTTTTTGTATGTATTTCATTTTCAATAGTCCAACTAGTGTTTTGGTATGGCATGATTTATCTTTCCTAGCCATTTCGTTTTACTCTATTTTCCCCTGTTTCCTTCATGGCATTTGATTTTTCCATTCGTCTAGGTAGGCCGATCCATTGCACAACTGAGGAGATTACAACATGGCATTCATTCTCTGCCAATGTTTGAGTTTAGGGTAGTGCCTGTTAATAGTTGTTTTTTCCATTTTGTATTGTGCTGCTAGTTACTCTGAGTGCATGGTTTGCCTTGCTTTTCTTGCTTCAATTTGTACGTTCTGGCTGCCTTTTGATTGGTGACCTAGGGGATTTAAAGTCAGCGCTTGCACATATTATATTTTGTTTGCTATTAAGTTTTAGGCACCTTGTTTATAGTGATAAGACACCATACTAGCTTTTTGGAGTTATCATCCTTAGAATTTGAAAATTACCTTTGCTATGTCTTTGGCATCATCCTTTGCTTTTGGCCGGTTTTGTGCTCTATATGTTGGCTGGTTACAGATCACGTGGTAACCCAATTCGCTTGTGAAGGAGGATAGTACAACAGATGCATCCCTCTGCCCTTAGTCATGGCTTGCTTAGCTAGTTGATATTCTTCCTTTGATGTATGTCTTTATGTTGTTCAATTATTTTCCTTTCATCTGCAGAATATTAAGAGGAAACTTATTTAGCTACATACGTTAATTATGATTTGGTTAAAAAAAATTACTTGGGAAAATGTGGATTTAAATACTCTATGGATCAATTCATTTGTGTTTGGTAGTTAATTTTGAATTGAATTTATATCCTTAGCTTTTCATTTGCTGCACACAATACATCTCTGTGCATCCCTTGAACTTTTGCGTAATAGCTCATGGCTGCTGTGTGTAGCACATGGAGGTCGTTCCTTCTCTCTTTTCCTCCTCATTCACCTCATTTCTCCCAGTCTCCCCTGTGGTTTAGGCATTTGGATGTTTGTATATTAATTTCTTTGTTATGCCTTTAGAATTTTGTGGGTTAGTTTCTTAATTAAGTTGTTGGCTTCCAACCATTGGTTAGATGATGGTTAATGTTGTAATTGGATGTAGGCTTATATTTTATTATATATAAATGTGTGTGTTATAATATGTAAATTACACAGTGTTAAAATTTCATTATGTTGTCTCATAAACAATAGGATCAATACATTTGACTCCGAATAAATGTGGTGTCTAAAATTGCTATGATTACATATATTTATGTGTGTATCCCTATATATATATTTTTAGCATGATTTTAATAGAAAAGGAATTTGTTTGTGATAGGTTACATATTAATTATTATAGGAAAATGTTTATATAGTTTTCTTGCTTAATTAAAAGTTCTCCCAAAAGTGGAAATAGCATTGTATATTTTATTTACACATGTAATTGTAATTACTTGTATAGTTATGTGTGTGTGTGTGTGTTGATTCATTTTTTTTATAACATATTTATATACATTTTATTTTAACTTCAAAATGAATTGTTTATTCAATTTTTTTAATTTATATTTAGAATGGAAAAGAAATTTGTTTGAAGTAAAAGAAATAAAAAAAAATTAAATACCTTGACGATAAATTTGAAATATATAGTCATATTGTAGTTTCAATTATATAGATTATTATTTGTTTAAATATTATATCATTTGGAAAATGCATTTAGAATACAATTTTATCTTTTAAAAGATTCCTTAGAGTTAGTAGATGGAGTGTGTAGATTAGTTCATTAAATTGAGCATGGGTATTAAGATGTATTTGAATTGCATGGTGTTAGATGGTTGTATAAATAGATGTAACCACTATAGGAGTTCTCTTTAAGATCTATTAAATAGAATATTTTTGGATTCTAGTACGCTCCTTGTATGAGAAATGAGGATTAAGTTGGATTCTTATGTTTCTTTGTTGAGTGTGATCTTTTTCCTTCAAATCATTTTCAATTCGATGTAGTTTGGTATCTAGTCTTGTGGGAACCCATAGCATTTAGACTTTCCCTATTAGGAGTCAAGAGTATTTGTTTGGTAGGCTTCCAGAGGTAGTGGGAAAACTACGTTGTCAAAATTTCATGATATGACCTTTGATTCCATTCTTGTGGGTGTTACTTTGTGTTGTTATTTTTCCTTTGTTGTTATTCTTGGGTGAGATGGTTCATGCCTCACATGTGCACTTGTTTTGTGGATTTAATGTTTTGTACACCCCTTGTTGTTGTGAGTTTTAATTCAGAGCTATTAGGGAGAGTGGCTCTTCATGGGGGCCGATGCACAAGGGGGTAGCCTGGATAACCTGTGAAAGAGTTGGTTAAATAAGTGAAAACCTAATAGAATTAAACTAGTGGGCTTGGGTAGGAACACATTAACTAAAGATAGGTAAGATACCTTGCCCATGCCATTAGTGCTTTCACAGAATAAGGGTGGGATGAGAAGGCCATGGTTGGAAAGATCACTACCTTCTCCTCATGAGAGGCTAGTGGTCCCACACGTGTCATCCTATGGGGCCGAATCCTAGTGAGAGGCAACCAAGATAACCATAGATGGGGATCGACGCCTGTTGAGAAGTAGCTAGGATAATCCATGATAGGGCTGTGCGATGACACTCTCTCTCGTAGTATCCCTTGTTTTTTCCTTTGTGTACCTCTGGAAGAAGTCATCTTGTAGTAGACATGTTGATGTTGTAGATATTCATGTTTCTTGTTCTTTTATGTTGTTGAGTCTTGTAGCCCTTCTGGGTGACTATTCTTGGTCATGGGTCTCTCTTGTCATCTCCTAGCATGGGGGGTGGGCCTTCGGGTTCATGTGGTCTAGTGGAATGTGCTTTGCATCCCATTGGGTTCCCAGACAGTGTTCATGGAGTGAGTTCATGTTGTTGCAGTTGATTCTAAGCTTCACCACAATTCAGTTGTACCATGTTCATTTATGTAACATTTTTGTATTTGATGTATCCTTTCCACTATGTGTCAGCATGCACTGATGTGCATATATATTTCTAAAATAATGTAATGCATTATTTTACCTTTGTAACCCTTATGTGGTTAATGATTCATGGTAGCCGTTATTTGATGTGTTGTATCTGTGGAAATATGCTCCATTAAATTCACATGATGATAGTATGTTTATGGTTATTGGGAATAAGTTAATCTTGTTTATGTTGAGTTATCATATGTGGATGTTTCTTATTGATGGATTATAATGGATGTATGATTGTTGTAAACGTATGCTATATCATGGTTTATAATGTAATCTTGGAATTCATTCATTATCGTTATGATATGAGTTTAGGTTTCATAATGCCGTCATGTGTACCCCAAAGGACGTAGTTGATATTGTAATTATATAATTTCTTTTTATATGATGTATCTTCATGTTCATCTTGTGTAATGTTATACTTTCAAAAAAAAAAATTGTGTGGTAATTTGTTAGTTTTAGTTGTCCTTTGGGGTTTGCATGGCGGGACATTACAGGATGCCACTCTTTCCTCCTAACCTAACAACATACTATTGCATCACCCAACTATCCAAATAAATCTCTGCATAATAATAATAACATAACAATATGTATCATACTCACAAAAGTACTAACAGAAGCTCATGTTCCATCTACAACCACAACACTTAAACACAAGTTAGTACCTCTTCATGATAATAAATATAATCATAATCAAAATCATAATATCATATCATCATGATAATAATATGTCAAAATCATGTGAAAATCCTAAAGATAACCAAAGCACTTACATAGCACAAAAATGTTGATAGCTTGCATCCTAGCAATGGTCATGTTTGAACACACACACTCAAAAACATCATGATAAACCTATCTTTAAACATATATAATAAGTCCTATCCTAACCTTCTCACATAGTCCATAAATTCATAATATACAACATCAACTGCTTAACATCATTAGCAAATACCTTTAAATGTCCCTATTATTTTACCTTCATCTTGAAGTTCCAAAGCTAGACTACCTGCACATCCACAGTGAGAATGGAGGGGCACTACAATCAAACCAATACCACTGTCATGTCTAGAAAAAAAAAAAAAGATCAGGACACAATTCTTAATTAAATGCACACAAATCTCTTTTACAGTTTCCCTATTTTTCTATAATATATAGTGCCAAATAATGTAGCTTGAATTTTGAATTGACAACCCAACTGTTACATAGATTGCTTGTCTTCTATCAATATATTTTATGATATAGTCTTCTCCTCATCTATTTTAAGCTTCGTGTACCAAACTGTTGATTCACACAGTTTAGCTCTTGTATTCTTCATATCTTAGGCTAGGTAAAAAAATTGTGTGCATTTAATTAAGAATTGTGTCCTTGTGTTATTTTTTTTTGCTTGGCATGAAACTTTAGGAGTTTCTTATTTTATTCTCCCTTTGACAAGAATTGTTTTTGACTTTCAACATTTTGAAATTTTATGCTATTTTTAACTCTTTTTATATTAAAATCTACATAAATACAAATAAAGTAGCATACAAAATTGTTTAGACATACATGTGTATATATAGATTGCTATTGCATTGTGAAAGGAGCCACAGTGGTCTTGGTCTATATATATGGATATATATTTCTATCTATATGTATATTTTTAAATATGAAAGGGGGATTTCAATACATATATATATATATATCCCTTTTTGTCAATAATATTTACAATAAGTGTGCCTTTCTTGCTCGGGGGTTTGGCTAGAGCTCGTGAGGCTTCATGATGCGAATATGGTAGGGATGAGATGACTGCACATTTAGAGATTTTTCTTTCCACTGTCATATATCTCTTGTTGGTTATATACATGGACACACAACTTCTCTGATGCACTTGCCTATGAAAAACATACTCTATTCTATCAATTGCATTTGATATTGTTTCCACATCTCCCTTTTCAAGTTCCCAAATAGATCCCTTATTGACAATTCTTTACCAGCATGGCATGTACTCAAAATCTTCCATTTTATCTCTTTGTATTTAGAACAAATAGTGCTAACCTCTTTTATTGTATATCTATATTGTTTCGTTTATGATGCCGCACAAATACAATAGATATTCAACAAAATTAGTCTATTGTAAACTGTCTATTTGAAATTCTTCCATGGTCCAAGAACTCGATCCAATGCACCTTGTCCTTGTTAAACACCATCAACAGTGCATGTATATTTGTGTATATATATATATATATATCTGTATATCTATATATACATATACACATACATGTATATATATTATATATGCACACACACACATACATATATATATATATATATATACATACAATGTGAACTACATGTGAAAATCAATGCTTGGAAACATAGACAGATACATATATGTATATATATTGAACACAAATAGACTAATTGTATAAGAGGTGTTGGAATAACACTTATTTGGTAATAAATATTATAGAGAAAAAAGAAAAATTGGAAAGAAGGGTTGGTAGTGGTTGAGCTAGTTGCCTTGGTGTGCGGAAAGAGCATGATAAGTGTTTGCTCATGCGAGGGTTAATGCATCCTATCATTGTTGTACGATGGAACATATTGTTACAAGGCAAGCATCCTATATAATAGTTGTAAGATGTATTCGAATAACATTTAAAAATCACGCATAAATGACAAATGGACAAAAACCTTTGCCCTACTTTCAATTTCTTTGGTCTGTGTATGTTTTCATATCATATGACATTTACTTGTGACTCTTGTCTATTTTCCTAATTGATACAAGATGAACAATCTATCTGCTGAGGGTTGGCTTCTCAATTCTAAATTCGAGCTACACTATTTGGCACTAAACACTATAGACAAATAGGTAAATTGTAAAAGAACTATTAGGAAAATACTCAAGAACCACAGGAAAATAACAGATGATCATAAATTAACTTTAAAATATGGAGCATAGAAGAGGAAAAATATGATAATGAATAGTTTGTTATGGGCAACTGAAAAAAACAATATCATGAAGAACAATTTGTTATCATGAACTTCAAACAGATGAGAAAAAAAGAATATCATGAAATATATTGATACAATACATATAACATGTTCCATCCAAACGAAATAACCATGACAAAAATTTTAGAATTTAAAAAATTGAAAACAATCCTTCTTACAAGAACAATAGAATAATTTATTATAGGGACATTCAAATAGATAAGGAAAAAAGAATATCATGAAACATATTGATACAAGACAAGCAATCTATGTAACAGTTCGGTTGTCAATTCTAAATTCATAATTCTTTTTCAATTCTTATTAACCAATGAGGCACATTTAGCGACATACTTTGTTCAAGAGGTAAGCTCCACATTGTCATAAAAAACCCTCGGCAAGTCTCCTCTATTTTTCTATAATATTTAGTTCCAAGTGATGTAGCTCAAATTCCCAATTAACTTTGTGGAACCAGAGCCATTTTGCACAGATTATTGCTACCCATTTCCTTTACAAGTTCTATTTAATGTGGGTTTACTACCAAAGAATGTACTTCAAATTTTTAATTGATAACTCAACTCTTGCATAGACTTCTTCTCTTGTATGAATACTTATCTTTGTGCATATTTATGCAACTTTTTAGTCATTATACAATCTTTATAGTGTACGGAATGAAGCTTTGTGGATGGCTCTCCAATTCAAATAGATGAGAAAAATGAATATCATGAAACATATCAATACAAAATTTGAGCTATGTTCTTTGGTAATAATATTGAAGACAAGTAGAGAAATTTTATAAGAGGTGTTAGAGTGATTAATTTATTGTTCATTTATTTCACTCTCTACTTATTATTCCTTATTATATGTTTGTATCTTTGACATTATACCTATTTTGGAGACTTCAAAGAGATTATGCCTCTGTATGGATGGAGAAATTATAGTTAAATCTTCTTTCTTTCATCAAAAAATATGGTCAAGGTTAGTAATTTTTTCACCCTTTGTTTATTGTTTGTAGTTATCTATGTGCACCTTTGGTGTTATAGCCATTGACATAGGAGCAATTACAAATTAACATAGGATTAATTGCATATATATATATATATATATATATATATATATGCAAAGGGTTAGTATGAAAGAATATACATTTTGGAGATAAAAATAGTTTAGTGGGTGTTAAGTGTTATTCTAATAGCTTTTTTATGATTTCTCTATTCGCCTATAATATTTAGTTCCAAGTAATGTACCTCGAATTTTCAATTAAGTCTATGGCGTTATACCCATTTTGCACAGGTTACCAAATGTAGCTCGAATTTTCAGTTGACAACTCAACTCTTACATAGACTGCTTATCTTGAATTAATATGACTCTTTTCAACTTTCCTAATAGATTTCTTACACACAACTCTTTGCCAAGATGCCATGTATTCAAAATGTTCCATTTTATCTCTTTCTATTTACAACAAATAATGCTAACCTCTTTTACTCTATATCTATATTATTTACTTTAGAATGTTGCGTAGATACAATAGACATTCAAGAAAATTAGAGTGTTGTAAATTCTCTATTTCAAATTCTTTCATGCTCCAACAACTTCATCAAATTCTGCTCACCCTTGTTCAACACCAACAACAGTACATGTAAGTACATAACTTTTCCATTTTCAATAAATAGATCCAGTGAAGCAATTGTACATATTATTAATTATTTTTAAATTCAGATTGTTTATATTGATTCTTAACTATTTTCTGAATAGCACTTTTACAATTCCCTTTTTTTCCTTTAATATTTAGTACCAAATAATGTAGCTCGAATCTTCAATTGACAAGCCAACTGTTACATAACTTGCTTGTTTCAATATGTATCACATTGTTCATTTCTCCTCATTTTCCATAAAAAATTGCTCCTTATCATAGTTTGCCTCTTTTATTTTCCATACTTTAAAGTTCTTAAGTTTTTTCCTAACAACTCTTTTACAATTTCTCTATTTGTAGCTCGAACCTTGAATTAACAAGCCAACTATTAGGTACATTGCTTGTCTTGTATCAATTTTTTTAATGTGGGTTTTCGACCATCTATCACTTGCGATTCTTAAGTGTTTTTCTAATTGTTGTTTTAAAATTTCTCTATTTTTGTTATTGTGTGATATATGATAAGAGTCCTTGAGATTTTCCATGGACCTTAGCTATCTTTCTTGCTCGAGGGTTTGTCTAGAGCCCACGAGGCTTCATGATGCCAATATGGTAGGGAGGAGAATGAGCGTGGGTTTAGTTATTTTGTATTCTATCATCATATATTTGTTGCTGCTTATATATATGGAAACACAAATTCTCAAATCCACTTGTCCACCAAAAACATACTTTATTCTATCCATTGTATTTCTCATTGTTTCCAGAACTCTCTTTTCAACTTCTTCAATAGATTACTTACACACAATTGTTTACCGGTATTCCATGTATTCAAAATATTCTATTTTATCTCTTTCTATTTACAACAAACAATGCTAACCTATTTTATTCTATATCTATATTTTTTCCTTTATAATGTTGCATAGATACAATAGACATTCAAGGAAATTACTGTTTTGTAAATTGTTGAACACCACCGATAGTACATGTAAGTACATAACTTTCTTATTATCAATAAATAGATTTGGTGAGCCAATTGTAAATATTTTAATTATTTCTTTTGCTTTCTTTGCAATGGAATGTAATTCTCCTAGGAATCTAGCTTTCTAGATAGACAAATGAGTGTAGTGAATAACATACTATGTAATTCATAAACATGAAAATATTCTTTGTTGATGATCATGTTCCTTTTGCATGTGGAAATATACATAATTGTAGTCATCGGATATGTTATTCATTGGATTGATATTTGCATAGCAAATATTTCATTTAAAATTGTGGAGATGAAGAAACAAAAGTAGTTATTTTGGCCTACAAAGTATGTAGGGAAGTGTTAAAAAATTTGTGGCATTTTTCATGACTTTAAAATTCATGGCATTTGCCAAGAAATTATAAGTTATGCCATTTGCCATGTATTTTATAACATTTCTGACTGCATACTCTACAGGCCAAGAGTGCTTTGATGTGCATGCATTGGATTTTCCACATGGTGATTATTTCAATTGCATGTTGCGTATACGTCTACTTTAGCATGGGTGCTCCAAAAAATATGTTCATCACTCCCAACTATATAATGATAGCATATCAATAAATAGATTTAGTCAACCAACTGTAAATACCATTAATTATTCTCAGTTTCACATTGTCTTTATTGGTTTTGCACATATACTTAGTTACTTTTAATGCTTCCTTTTTTATTCTCAGTTTCACATTGTCTTTATTTCTTTTGCTTTCTTTGCAATGGAATGTAATTCTCCTAGGAATCTAGCTTTCTAGATAGACAAATGAGTGTAGTGAATAACATACTATGTAATTCATAAACATGAAAATATTCTTTGTTGATGATCATGTTCCTTTTGCATGTGGAAATATACATAATTGTAGTCATCGGATATGTTATTCATTGGATTGATATTTGCATAGCAAATATTTCATTTAAAATTGTGGAGATGAAGAAACAAAAGTAGTTATTTTGGCCTACAAAGTATGTAGGGAAGTGTTAAAAAATTTGTGGCATTTTCATGACTTTAAAATTCATGGCATTTGCCAAGAAATTATAAGTTATGCCATTTGCCATGTATTTTATAACATTTATGACGCATACTCTGAGGCCAAGAGTGCTTTGATGTGCATGCATTGGATTTTCCACATGGTGATTATTTCAATTGCATGTTGCGTATATTATATATATTTGTGTGTGTCTCTAAGATAAGTATATAATTAATTATATACATATACATATACATATATATATATATATATATATATATATATATATATATATATATATATATATATATATATATATATATATATATATATATATATATATATATATATATATATATATATATATGTATATGTATATTATTAATTATCTCTTTAGAGATACTACCAAATATATATATATAGCATGATTTTAATATATATATATATAGCATGATTTTAATAAAAAGGAATTTGTTTGTGATAGGTTACATATTAATTATTATAGGCAAATGTTTATATAGTTTCTTGGTTAATTGAAAGTTCTCCCGAAAATGGAAATAGCATAGTAAATTTTATTTACTCATGTAATTATAATTATCGGTACAGTTATATACATGTGTGTTGATTTTTTTTTTTTATAACAAATTTATATGCATTTTATTTTAACTTCAAAATGAATTGTTTATTCAAATTGTTTTTTTCCTATTTAGAATGTAAAAGAAATATGTTTGAAGTAAAATAAATAAAACACAATTAAATACCTTGATGAGAAATTTGAAATATATATTCATATTGTAGTTTCGATTACTTAGATTCTTATTTGTTTAAATATTATATCATTTGAAAAATGCATTTAGAATACAATTTTATCTTTTACAAGATTCCTTAGATTTAGTATATGGAGTGTGTAGATTAGTTCATTAAATTGAGCATGGGTATTAAGATGTATTTGAATTGCATGGTGTTAGATGGTTGTATAAATAGATGCAACTGCTATAGGAGTTTCTCTTTAAGATCCATTAAACAAAATATGTTTGGATTCTAGTACGTTCCTTGAATGAGAAATGTTGATTAAGTTGGATGCTTATGTTTCTTTGTTGAGTGCGATCTTTTTCCTTTGAATCATTTTCAATTCAATGTACTTTGGTATTTAGTCTTGTGGGAACCCATAGCATTGAGACTTTCCCTATCAAGAGTCAAGGGTACTTGTTTGGTACGCTTCTAGAGGTAGCGATGATAACCATAGATGGGGGCCGACTCTTGTTGAGAGGCAGCTAAGATAACCCATGATAGGGTCCACTCTCTCTCGTAGTATCCCTTGTTTTTTCCTTTGTGTACCTTTGGAAGAAGTTGTCTTGTAGTAGACATGTTGATTTTGTAGATATTCATGTTTCATGTTCTTTTATGTTGTTGAGTCTTGTAGCCCTTCCGTGTGACTGTTCTTGGTCATGGGTCTCTCTTATCATCTCCTAGCATGGGGGGTGGGCCTTCAGGTCCATGTGGTTAGGTGGAACGTGCTTTGCACCCTATTGGGTTCCTAGATGGTGTTTGTGGAGTGAGGAGTTCATGCTATTGTAGTTGATTCAGAGCTTTGCCACAGTTCAGTTGTACCATGTTCATTTATGTAACATTTTTGCATTTGATGTATCATTTCCACTATGTGTTGGGATGCATTGATGTGAATATGTATTCCTGAAATGATGTATTGAAACAAGTGTAATGTATTATTTTACCTTTGTAACCCTTATGTGGTTAATGATTCGTGGTAGCCATTATTTGATGTGTTGTATTTGTGGAAATATGCTCCATTGAATTTACATGATGATATTATGTTTATGGTTATTGGGAATAAGTTAATCTTGTTTATGTTGAGTTATCATCTATGGATGTTTCTTATTGATGGATTATAATGGATGTATAATTGTTGTAAACGTATGATATATCATGGTTTATAATTTAATCTTGGAATTCATTCGTTAGAGTTATGGTATGAGTTTAGGTTTCGTAATGTTGTCATGTGTACCGCAAAGGACGTAGTTGATATTGTAACTGTATAATTTCTCTTTATGCAATGTATGTTCATGTTCATTTTGTGTAATGTTCTACTTTCAAAACAAAAATTGTGTTGTAATTTGTTAGTTTTAGTTGTCCTTTGGGGTTCACATGGCAGGGTGTTACAACTTGCTATCAAAGCCAAGGTTTACAAACTATGGGTTCTCTAGGTTAGTTGTGCCCATTAGGTTAACCTTTCCAATTAACTCTTGATCTCACATGTTTCCCTCTAATGTTGTGCAAGAACATGCCTTAGGATAGGGATTGTGGTCGTGGAAGAGTTTGAGGTGGTCGTCATAGAGCCAACCTTCAAAGTTCATCATCTCTGAGCTCCCATGATTTAGAACATGAGGAACATCAGAGTTCCCAAAATAATCAGAGAGGTGGAGGAAAAAACCTGGAGCAGCCGTGTCAAGAAGGAGGGCAGTTGTGACACCTACTTGAGGATATTATTGGTCGTTTAGGCCCTAGGTTGGAGGAGCAGTGGGTGGAGAGAGAAAGAGAGAGGTCATTGAGGCATAGATAATTAAAAGCAGAGCAGGATGCCATAGTGGTGCTCACATGATAGACTTGTTGAAAGCACATCCTCCCACATTCAATGGTACTGGTGGAGGACTAGAGGTAGAAACATGGCTGATCAATTTGGAGGTCAGTGCTTTGCTATGCACCCTTATGTTAGCAATACTAAGGCAAGGTGCACCATCGTGCACCTAAGAGGCTTTGCATCCACTTGGTGGCACCTAGAAGAGCAGAAAATGAACCTAGACATTAGTGTTGTGACTTGGGAGTTATTTATGGAGAGATTTTGGGCCCGTTTCCTTTTAGACCACTGGAGACAACGTCGGGCAGATGAATTCCATGAGTTCAAGACAAATGGCAATGTCTGTTGAGCAGTACGAGCACCCGTTCTATGAGTTGAAACAGTATGTAGGAATCGGTAATGATGAGGTGATGCTAGTACAATATTTTGTCAAGGGCTTAAATGCCCTACTTAGTGGCAGAGTACGGGTCTTCGAGCAAAAGACGATGCAGGTAGCTATTGAAAAGGATCATCTTGTGGAGGAAATTTTTTCCATGACTTGGGGAGGCCAAATAGGTGTTTAGATTGGTAGTGCACTTGTATTCAGTTTTGGTTCTTGAGGTGGGTAGCCTCAAGCTACAGGCTCTTCTAGGAGTTATCATGCACCCTCTAAGGGTGACCAGTAGTAACATAGTAGTGGCAACCTAAGCAGAAAAATTCTTAGTCTTAGCAGAGTGGCAAGTCTCAGGCCAGAAGGAATCAAAATTGGCATTGAGCTTGATAGGACCGTGTTGAGCAACTTGCATAGAGTTCTTAGTTGGCCCCCAGTTAGGGTAGTTTTCAAAAATATAATTTACCATTGGGTGGTAGAGGTTTTGGTCAAGGTATAGGTTGCTTCTCCTACAGTCAACAGGGACATATTTCTAGAGAATGTAAGCAGAGGAAGACTACAGGTTTTAGTCAGAGGCCAGTCGCTTCCAAGCCAATGGTGGGTGATGTAGGAAGATCCCATTGATTTTTTGTGATAGTTGACAACCATCAAGCTGATCATTAGGGCACCGTGATTGAGACATCAGGTGTGTTAAAAGGCACTAGTATTTCTATTCTCTTTGATTCTGATGCATTAGATTCGTTCATTTCTCCTTCAATAGTAGAGCGTTATAGACTAGTGGTAATAAGGCAAGGCGTTAAGTGGTAGGACAAATTGGCCTTCGGGGAAAAGATAGTAGTTGAATCATTTGTTCAGGGTTGTGGTTGGAAAATTTGGTCACTAGTGACTACGATTGACCTCTGAATCCTACCTCTTGGTTCCTATGATATTTTAGATATGGATTGGCTGAGTACTCACCAAGCTATAATAGATTGTCGCTGCAAGGCTATGTGATGTGTAGATGATTCAGGTAAAGAATTTGAGATTGTTGGCATATAGAGACTCATCTCATTACGGATGATTTTTTCTATGCAAATAAAGAGGTGTCACTAGATGACTACCCTCTTCTCAAGGATTTTGTAGTTTTTTTTCTGAGTGAAATCTTGGGGATGCCACCAAAGTGTGACATCGAATTTAGAATTCATCTTATACCTGAAGCTGAGCCTATATCTCAGGCTCCATATCGAATGACAACACAGGAAATTTAAGATCTCCATTTGTAGTTGGAGTTATTAGTGTGTGTGTGAATTTGTGGGAGTTAATAAATCAATAACAAAACAACACAAACACCAATGACATGTATTATATTAAAGATTTGAATCACAATGTTAATCTAATTGCAAACAAACCAAATTTATAAATACGTTCCATTGTTCTCTATTCTTAAGGATTCATTAAATCATATTGGCTCTCAGATTTTATGTGTGCACTATGATTGTTAGAATGACAACCTAAGAAACAAGATGCTCTTGAATGCAAGAATCTAAGTTCCTACATGAAATTATGTGATTAAAGCAATGATGCTATGATATTAATGTTGTTGTGATGAAATGAAGATTATGATGCTAAATGATATGATAAGAATGTTGTATGAAAGCTAAGATAATAACTAAAATGCAACTATAATTAAGACATGATTCTAAGTTAGAATGATAAAACAAATCTAAATGCTAAATGCTCCAACTATGAATGCTCCAATGTTATTATTGCATAATAAACTTGCTAAAAGATGTGATGTAAAATGTTGTAGCAAAGGGTTGTATTTATAGGATTTTCAAGGCATCTTGTGATGTGGCAGCAATCAATAGTGGAGATTCAAACATGAGAGATGAATAGTGGAAATAGAAGAATCAAGGAGGATGTTCCCTTGACCAAAGGCAACATGTCAAATGTATGAGGGAATCAAGTGTGTGAGATGACCAACTGTCCAACATGTGCCTAAATTCAAATTAGGAATTTAAATATTAGAAATATTTAAATACATGTGACATTTGAAGAGGTGGCAAAAGGGAAAGTTGTAGACATGTGCTTAAATTTAAATTTAATGAAAAAATTATTAATTAAATAAAAAAAACTATGTGAATTTGTTTATTTAATTAAAATAGAAGAATGTGATTTTAGATTGAAGAATTAGAAGAGTGAACTATATAAATAAATTGACAATTTATTTATAAGTAGGCGAACTAAAAGATTTATTAATTAAATAACTGGTATTTAATTAATTGATTGTCTTGACTAATTTTAGGTGTATACATTTTTCCCCTCTTTGAAGTAATGTGTTTACATGTTGCTTCAAAGAAAAAATTGTTATTGATGTCAAGAAAAAAAATTCGATGCCCCAGATGCTGATTTTCAGGTGATGATGGATATATGCCCCCTCAGGAGATAAATCGTTGAATTTTTGAATTTTTATGATGTTTTTATTTTTTATTTTTTCAATTTTTGATGATTTGATGATGATTTCAAAAGTTTGTGATTCAGAAATGATTTATCTCTTGAAAAATGATGTATAAGTCACCAGGTGATGAAATAATCAATTAAACTCCTTTTGAAAAATAAAATAAAACAATCCCACCAAATCCCTCTTAATTAACCTTTAAAAGGTTAAAAAGGTGGATGAAAAGTTCATTTGTGCATTTTGGATTTGGAAATTTAAGAGTGATTGAGTGATCTAGCAATTTGGAGAAAAATGGCAATTCCTTACCAAACGCATCAATTCGAGTGCGCCAAATGTCACAACCGCTCAGTAGCATATGGACCTCTAGTATGTACCCCGAAAAACCTCCCTTGTAATTTGTGCAATTTATTTTTCTGCTCTTTTTCACGTTTGAAATTTGGTTTATTCTGATGTTTTTGTATTTTTTCAGGACTTTTACTGATGCACTGGATGAGTCAAGTGTAGAATTTCTTAAGATGCGGGTTATTGAGGGGTTCATCAAACAAATTCCCTTTAGGTGTGGAAAAATGATATGCTCCTGATCTAAAGAATGATACAACTACAAATTGACCTAGCCATTTTGATTCAAATTTCACCTTCTTCTTTCGATCCTGTTGATTACGAGGATTTTCTTTCAAGACCAAGTCACCCACCTGAAAGGTTCTTGGTTTTACTCTATGATTGTAGCTCCTAGACATCCTCTATTGATAGAATTTTAGGTGATCAACTGCTTGCTGACGACACTCATCCAACAATTCCAACTCTTGTAACCTAGATACTGTATAGTCCTCATCTAATATGATCCCTTTTAGTGACACCCGAAGTGATGGTAGTTCAACCTCAATAGGTAGAATGACCTATGATACATAGACTAGAGCATAAGGTGTAGCTCCTGTTGAAGTTCTGATATTGGTTCTGTAAGCCCACAAAGTAGGGTTCAGTTGAATGTGCCAGTCTCATCCAACATCGTTGATGGTTTTCTTCAGGATTTTTAGGATAGTTTTGTTTGAGGCCTCTGCTTGTTTGTTTCCTTGAGGATAGTATGGTGTACAAAACTAATGTTGAATATGGAACCTTTCGCAAAGTTCTTGGACATCCTAATTCTTGAAAGGTCTACCATTATTTGTGATAATGGATTGAGCAATGCCATACCGACAAATGATATAATTCAGGATGAAGAACACAATTTGTTTTCTAGTGATGGTGGTCAAGGGAATAGCTTCAGTCCACTTTGTAAAGTACTGCGTGGCTGTGATGATAAACTTGTGTCCATTTGTTGAAGATGGGTGTATTTTACAGACAAGATCCAATCCCCATTGAAAAAAAGGCCATGTTGATGTGAAAGGTTGCAACTCTTGTGTTGGTGTATGTATCAAGTTTCCATGGATTGACCTTTTTGACACTTCTTGACATATTGAAATGACTCCTCCATATTTGGCCAGTAATACCCCAAATGTAGGAGTTTCTTAGCTAAAGTTATGCCACTTGAATGTGTACCATAAATACCTTCATGAACCTTGCGTAAAGTGGTTTCAGCTTTGTTATGTTCTAGAAACCGAAGGATAGTACCATCAAGACCTCGTCGGTAAAGCACATCGGCTATTAAGTTGTGGTGAGCTGCTTGTTGAATAAAGTATTGATTTCAATTTCTAGATAAATCAGGTGGGAGGGTATTGTCTTTTAGTGTATATTTTCTCATAGATAGAAGCATCACCCTCGACTAGATGGTATATGACTTGGGATTCAGGGTTATTGTAGGCAGGGTCAAACACTTGTTCCACCATGAACTCATAACGGGCTAGTTTTTTAGGAATTTGAAGAAGAGAAGCGATGGTAGCCATAACATCAATAGATTTGTCGTCACCTCTAGGAATCTGCTCAAATTTGATCTCCACAAAATACTTTTTGAATTCATCAACCATTCTTTTATATGGCATCAATTTATCATCTCTTGTTTGATAGTCATCATTTACCTAGTTAATGACTAGTTGGGAGTCTCCGTAGACATGCAATTGTGTGATTTTCCATTCTATGGTTGTCTTGATACCAATGATTAATGCTTCATATTCAACTATGTTGTTGGTACAAGGAAATATTAATCTATATGAATTTGGAATGGTATGTCCTTGTGGTGTGACAAACAAGATTCTTGCTCCTAATCCATGTTGTGTATAATATCCATCGAACTATACATCCATTGTTGTGTCGACACTATTAGAACATCAACATCTAGAAACTCAATGCTCATGGGGTGATCATCTGGTAATGGTACTTCAGCTAATTGATTAGTGATTGCTTGGCCCTTGATTACTTTATCCACATAATAGATATCAAACTCACTCAATATCATTACCCACTTGGCTAATCTTTTTGTCAAGGCTGCTTTGCTGAGTAAGTACTTCAATGGATCAATTTTAGCTATGAGTTTGATGGTGTGAGTCAACATATAATGTCTTAGTTGCTAAGTAGTGAATACTACCGCCATACAAGATTTTTCAATAAAAGTGTAATTGATCTCATAGCCATTTAAGGTTTTGCTGATGTAATAAATTTCCCTTTCCTTTCCTATAGAATCTTCTTGTGCTAGTAAAGTTCCCAAAGATATTTCAGCTATTGCAATATAGAGTAATAATGGATTTCCTTTCATTGGTGGTACCAGTATGGAAGGTGACATCAAGTACTACTTCAGTTGATTGAAGGTTGCTTCACATTTATCATCCCATTTGAAAGTGACATTCTTGTGTAGCAAGTGATTGAAATGATGAATTTTATTGGCCAGTTGTGCGATGAATCTCTGGATAGATTGGAATCGTCCTTGCAAAGATCTAAGCTGACTGATGTTTTTAGGAGGAGGCATCTGCATGATGGCTTTAAATTTTGTAGGATCCACCTCAATTCCTTTTGTAGACATAATGTATCCCAAGAGTTTAGTTGATGTTACACCAAATACACATTTCTTGGGATTTAGTCTCACGTTGAATTTCTCCAATTTGGTGAAGATTTTGTCTAAAATTTCCAGGTGTCCTTCTCTGGTGTATGATTTTTCCAATTGGTCATCTACATAACCTCCATGAAGGTTTTTATCATGTCATGGAAGATGGTGGTCATCACTCTTTGATATGTAGCTCCGACATTTTTAAACCCAAAAGGAATTACGTTCCAGCAAAAAGTGACCCATGGACATGTGAAGGTTGTCTTATCTTGATCTTCGGGTGCTATCTTTATTTGATTGTAACTTGAAAAGCCATCCATAAGAGAGACCATTTCATTTCCAACGGTTAAGTCTATGATCATGTCAATTATAGGTAGAGGAAAATCATCTTTCGAGAAAGCCTTGTTGAGATCCTTGAAATCCATACATACCCTAATGCTTTTATCTGGTTTTGAAACTGGCACGATATTTGATATCCACTCAACATATTTAATAGGTTTGATAAATCCCACATCTAGTAGCTTCTTCAATTCAACTTTCACCAAAAGGGCGATATGGGGATGCATTTTTCTCAACTTTTGCTTCACTGGCTTCACCCCAGGTGGTAGTGATAAATGATGCATGATAATTTCTAGATCTATGTTAGGAATGTTAGCATAGGACCAAGAAAAGTTGATTTTCCTCCCTTCAAAGAATTTAGTGAGGCTTGGATTTTCCTCTTCTGTCATGGATGCTGCTAGATGCAAGTTCTTCACTATTTCAATTGTGCCAACATTAATGGATTGTGTAGGTTCAATCAACAGTAAAGATATCTCCTGATAGTGTTTGGGAAGAGTGTCAAATCTTCCATCTCTTGGTGCCTCAGAGAGGTTTTCACCTTGAGATGCACTCTTTGTTTTTAATTTTTCTTGATCTAATACTACCATTAAATGGTTTTCTTCATTCGATCTATTTTTGATATGCATTTTGCAGCTAGAAGATTTGGAACTCCCCTTCTCGGGAGCTTCGTTATGAGATTCACTGGTGGAACATGTTTCAGGATTATCAGAGCAAAGGAAGTTCACAATGGAATCATCATTTGGAAAGTTTGGTAGATCAAGTAGCTCATTTTGGTCCCATTCAATCAGTTTGGGATATATCAATGGCAAGGAATCATCAAATTG
The DNA here is from genome assembly GCA_007258455.2 of Sequoia sempervirens. Taxonomy (NCBI): domain Eukaryota; kingdom Viridiplantae; phylum Streptophyta; class Pinopsida; order Cupressales; family Cupressaceae; genus Sequoia; species Sequoia sempervirens. Next base: position 43,917 of record VDFB02275917.1, on the reverse strand, counting down.
GCTAAGGTGAAAAGGGGTAAGTGTCATAATGGCAACATCGTCAATGTGTTCAATAGCAATATCGAGGTCTATGATGTTACTCTTTTCCAAAGTATCTATCTTGCTCAACGAATGATCTTCACTTGAGTCATCAATATTCTGTGATCCAATTTCAAGTGGTCTAGAACCTCAGCTTTGTCCCTCCATACATGTTGGTCTCTTTATCATGGGAAGACTCTTCAGAGAGGGAATCCCATTCATATTCATTAGAATCTATTTCAAAAATATCTCTCAATTGAAGGATTCATTCAACAACCTATTGTTTGGTTTCTTCTTTGGATTCCTCCCTCTATCCTAGTCTTGTTTTGTCCTTCGAATTCATTGTGATGGGTTGTATTGGTTCTCTGATGCCTTCTTTTCTTTTACCAATAGGACCTTTTCCCTCATATCCCATCTTTTCTAGTATTGTCTTCCCTTTTCCATACTGCTTTGTTTGTACATTTGAGGTTGATGCTTTTGATTGTTATTCATCTTTGTATAACCATTTTAAAACCTTGTCTTCTGATTCATCCACTAAGGTGCCTACTTTTACAAATCTTCCTTCAAAGATTATGGTTGGTTGTGATGATTTTTGTTTTGATGTGGATGGATGCCCATATGACTTAGGAGAAGGCATTAACTGTGAAAGATATAATGATTGCTCAAATGAATATTCTCCCAAGCCTTTGTCTTTTAATTGGATCTTTTCAACCTATTTTGATAAGGAATTGAGTTGAATATCATGATTTAATGAAGTAGATTCACTAATACCCTTGCCTTTTGACTAGTCCTTTTTCTCAACCCACTTTGACAAGGAATTTATTTGTCTTTCATTGTTTGATGAGCTATGTGTTGGAGCTTCCCTATTGTGTGGCAAAAAAGTGTCTTGTGTTGTTTTGAGTGTGTTGCAATACTGAGGGTTGTTGGAATTGACTACAATAGTGATTTATTTCCCATTGAAAGGAAACTTCAAACATTGATGATATGTTGATGGTACTACCTGCATCTTGTGTATCCAAGGTCGTCCCAAGAGTATGTTGTATGTTAACTCCTTGTCCAATACTTGGTATTTTATATCTTTGAAAACTGGTCCCACTCTAATTGGTAGCACTAGCAACCCTTGGGAAGATCTCTCTTCATCATCATATGCTTTTATTGTGATTTTTCTTCTAGGATCAATAACATTTTTTGAATACCCAAGTGCACGGATAAGTTTTAGAGTACATATGTTTAGGCCCTCTCCTCCATCTATTAGAACATGTTTGACGTGATGTTATGAATTAAAACTTTGATGTGGAGGGCAACGTTATGCAGATGGGTGATTGATACGTCATCATGTTAAGAAAATGATAAGCAATGAGGCGCAGTCAAGTGTCCCACCATAGCTTGAAATCGAAAAACCTCTAGATTATTCAGTACCATGGTGGCTACTAGAGCTTGTTCTAGGATTTCTTTATGCACTAGTGAAATCTTGAGAAGCTCTAATATGGATATTTGAGCGGGTATTTTCTACAACTGATGAACTATGTTATATTGATTCATGGGGACAACAGTTGCTTTGGACGTGGAAGGGGTAGCTCCTTTCAATGTTACCTTGGCTTGTCCTCTTGTGATTGCATTGATTGGTGACTTTTTTTCTTCTTCTTTGATTTTGATGGCATTAATTTGATTGTCCCTTGTAGAGACATTTGTGATCAAATTGATTGGCACAAGGTCATTGATTTGATGTGAGGCGGTGTTGATATCATGGTGATGAGTTTCAGCTGCAATGATGTTTTGTTCATGTTCAATGGTGTTGTCATTTATTGGGTTAGCAAATGCAATAAGATATTGCTTGTCATGGGTTTTATCATCAACCACCTCAATATGGAGAATAGTGGTGTCATAAATGTAGTTCACATTTTTTCCTTTGGTGTTTGATGAAGAAGATTTCCCTTTTTTGTGGTTTGGTAAAGGGTTCTTGAACACTCCATGATCATTGTTTGTTTGGGGTCCTTATACAAATATGGTCTTGTTTTCAATCAAGTCTTGTATCAAATATTTCAATTGCATGCCATCATTTGTCTTATGTCCTTTGTTTCTGTGGAAGTCACAAAATAATCATCACTCCACCATGAAGGTTTAACTTGTGGTTCCCAATTTCTTGGTTCTAGTAATGTTATAACTTTTGTTGCAAGAAGCTCCTTCAATGATGATTCTAATGATTTTCCTAAAGGTGTGAACCTTCTTTGATTTGATGATGTTCAATATGGTGGTGGTTTTGATTCATAATTACCTTGATTTTTGTTTTGATTGACATTTTGGTTGTTGGGAAAATTATTGTTTTGATTGGATTTGGTGGCAGTTGTTGTTCAATTGAATATTGGTTTTGCATTTTGTGTTTCAGTTGCACCATCATTGTTTCCAGCATTCTTGTTGCATTGCCAAAACTTTGGTTTATCACTGTTGTTGTAATTGATGGAGTTTTTTGATGAGTTTTTTTCATTGTAAATTTTTATAACTCCTCTTTTGATCAAAGCTTCTTCGATTTTCATCCCATTTTCAATCAATTTCTTGAAAGTAGGTGGAAATTGTAATTCCAATCTATAACTCATTTCATCATTTATATTGTCAATAAAAATCTCCATTTTTTCTTTTTCTGGTATGGGACGAGAATATCTTGTAAACATTCTTCTCCACCTTTGCAAAAATACAAGGAATGATTCACCCTTCTTTTATTTGGTATTGCAAAGGTCTTTCATTGTTATTTCTTGTTGAATGTTGTAAGAGTATTGAGTAATGAATTTGTTAACCAACTCTTCAAAGGTTTGTATGGGTGGTGCAAGTTTGGAGAACCATTCAAGGCATTGTCCACCTAGGCTGCATGGAAATAATCTCATCTTCGTGTGCAAATTCGAGACTTGTGGTTCTAAATTCCCTCACATGATCTATTGGATTTGTTTTACCATTGTATTTGTCATACTTTGGGAATTCAAAATGTTTAGGAAAATGGATCATGTTGATGGATTGATCAAAAGGATATGGACAAATGTCTTGGAGCAAGTATCATTTTGACGTTCCCCTTTGCATGTCAAGAATTTGTTGTTGGAGGTTTTTCATTTGACGAGTTAATGCAATCACTTGTTTTGAATCATTTTCAGGATTTTTAGGAGGTGCTTTCAATTGATTAACATCAAAGTCATCAGGTAATTTGACACCTTGTTTAGCTAGCATTAGGAGGTATTTTTCCCCATTTCTTTCAAAAATATTTTCTAAGCATTTGTGGAAATTTGAATTTTGTTCATCATTTTGGATGTCTTCCTCAATTATTTTGTCACCTTTAGTGTTGTGGCTTCCATGGAAAGGATTCTCTTCAAGTTCAACCATGGTGTTTTGGGTTTCAATGTTCGGAGCTTCAATGTTTTGATTTTTGATGTTTTGAGTTTCGATGTTTTGGGTTTCAAGTTCTTTTTCCTTGAGTTTCTGCTTTTGTAATCTTTTTTGAATGGGCGTACAAGTGTTACACTTTGACTAAACTTTGATCTTTGTTTGGAAGAGTATCAAGGATGAAAACTAAGTCAAATAGAATGAAAAATTCTATTCATGAGACTAAGTTTGATTTGATTATATTGCTTTGTTTCGTGATGAAAGGATGATAAATCTTGATGATGAAACTTAGCTTTACAATAAAAAATGTGATAAGTTTGATGATTTAGGAACTTTGAGATGTTAGATATTGGTCTAGTTTGGAGAATTTCACTTGTAGAGGTTAGTTTTAACAAGTTTAAACTTCGTGGTACTTGAGGAATGATTCTAGATTGAAAAAGATTCTAAATTTTGGTTCAAACTGTGAAATAGGGGATAAATTTAACTCTCGGGTTTTGCATTTAGTGGATGTGCTAAAACAGAGCCTGGATGCACTAAAATATTTGACAAATGCACTATAATATTTCTCGGATGTGCTATAACAGAGGATGTATGTGCTAGTATATTGACTCAATGCACTATAAAACTACTCAAATGCGCTAAAATGGTAAATGGATGCACGATAAGACATCACAAATGCGCTATAAAACTAATTGAATGCGCTAAAACAATAAATGTATGCACTAGAAGACCGCACAAATGAACTATAAGATTGGATGAATGTGCTAAAATACTAAACAGACGTGCTATAAGATTGGTTGCATGCGCTAGAACAAAGGGCTAATGTGTTGGAAGACTGCATAGATGCACTATAAGACTGACTGCATTTGCTGGAACAGAGTATGAATGCACTAATTTGGAAAATTTAAATGTTTTTGATAGTCTGTTTGTTTGTTTTGCTTCAAATATGAGTGTTTCCAAGGTGTAATCAGATGGACAGTAAGTTTTGTTTGCTTTTCAATTTGCAAGTAGTGAGAATCAAGTGTTTAAATGGATGATTTCTTGAATTTTGACTTCAAACATAGTAGAAAGTTGTCAAATAGTTGTGTCAAACCTAGTAACTAAATATTGAGTGTGTATTCAAGAATTTGGTATGATTTTTTGATATCCACAAGTATAAAACAAGAGAAGACAATACAAGCACTTTTCTATTCTCAAGGGTCACTTAAAATACGACAACCCACATCTTAGAACCATGTCAGCTCACATAGCCCTGTCACCCCCTAGTGGGTGTCTATTTTTTTTCCTTTTCTGAGTCTTAACCAAAGCCGAGTCCTTCGCTTTTGGCTAGTAATCTCTGATGGTTATATGGTGAGTATCTTGGGGGTAGATTCTTCCCTCCCCTTGCACTATGATATAGAAAGTGTTTGGAAAGTGACTTGGTTGGCTTCTACACTATGGTTCATAGAAAGGGTTTCTATTTGGTGTAGAAAATGATAAACTCCCTCAGGAGACCTCCCAACCTTTAGAAAAAATGCTTTGGGGATGGTTATCTTGCACACTATTGTCGAATTGCGGACTTTCCCCAAATTCACTTTTGATTATAGTGTGTTGGAAAACTTGGTTTTAGTTGTTCCCACTTAGGTCATTCCCATAGGGTTAGTACTTTTTCCCATTACAACAAACCTTCTAAAGGTTTTAACAAAGCATAAATAGTGATTTTGGAATTTTGATCATCCAGTTAAGGGGAGAGCATAGGCCTATCACTTCAAGCATGAAAGACAAGGGGTTCTTTAACCTTTTAATTAAGCTAGATGTCTATCTTAATCAAAAGAAAGTTCAAATAACTCCAACCCCTACAAAAATCATCAATAGTTGCATAAGTTTGTCTTTGACTAGTGTATAAAAGTACATGCAAGCAGAAAACACCAATTAGTTCTTGATATTTTCAATTTTTTGCAAATTTTAACTGATACGCTAAAACAATCATTTTATGCACTAAAACATCAATGCGCTAAAACAACTATTCAATGCGCTATAGAAACCAATGGATGCGCTAAAATAACTATTCAATACACTAGAAAAATTGATGTATGCACTAAAAGGAATATTAAATGTTCCAGAAAAACTTATGGATGTGCTAAAAGAAAGGTCGAATGCACTATAAAACTCCCCATATGTGCCGAAACAGATGATGGATGCACTGAAAGATTTGACGTATGCTCTAAAAGAACTTGCAGTCACGCTAAAAGATATGTCCATCATTTTCACAAAAAACTTTTTTAGAAAATTGTTAAACATGGGGTTGTGCCCCACAGTGGGCGCCATTTTATGTGTGTGTGAATTTTTGGGAGTTAATAAATCAATAACAAAACAACACAAACACCAATGAGACGTATTATATTAAAGATTTGAATCACAAAGTTAATCTAATTGCAAACAAACCAAATCTCTAAAAACGTTCCATTGTTCTCTATTCTTAAGGATTCATTAAATCATATTGGCTCTCATATTTTATTTGTGCACTATGATTTTTAGAATGACAACCTAAGAAATGAGATGCTATTGAATGCAAGAATCTAAGTTCCTACATTAAACTATGTGATTAAAGCCATGATGTTATGATATTAATGCTACTGTGATGAAATGAAGATTATGCTAAGGTTATGACGTTAAATGCTATGATAAGAATGTTGTATGAAAGCTAAGATAATAACTAAAATGCAACTATAATTAAGACATGATTCTAAGTTAGAATGATAAAACAAATCTAAATGCTAAATGCTCCAACTATGAATACTCCAAATTGCTCCAATTCTATTCTTGCATAATAAACTTGCTAAAACATGTGATGTAAAATGTTGTAGCAAAGGGTTGTATTTATAGGATTTTCAAGGAATCTTGTGATGTGGCAACAATCAACAATGGAGATTCAATCAACAATGAGAGATGAATGGTGGAGATGGAAGAATCAAGGAGGATGTTCCCTTGACAAAAGGAAACATGCCAAATGTATGAGGGAATCAAGTGTGTGAGATGGCCAAGTGTCCAACATGTGCCTAAATTGAAATTGGGAATTTAAATATTAGACATATTTAAGTACATGTAACATTTGATGAGGTGGAAAAAGGGAAAGTTGTAGACAAGTGCTTAAATTTAAATTTGGAATTTAAATTTAATGAAAATATTATTAATTAATAAAACAAACTATGTGAATTTGTTTATTTAATTAAAATAAAGAATGTGATTTTAGATTGAAGAATTAGAAGAGTGAACTATATAAATAAATTGAGAATTTATTTATAAGTAGATGAAATAAAAGATTTATTAATTAAATAATTGGTATTTAATTAATTGATTGTCTTGACCAATTTTAGGTGTATACAATTAGCAAAAGGGCTCATTTTTCCTAGTGTTTCCCCGTGGGGAGCACTAGTGATATTTGTGAAGGACGGTTCCCTTCATTTGTGCATTGACTATAGACAGCTAAACAAAGTGACGGTGAAGAACCGATACCCTTTGCTGAGAATTGATGACCTGTTTGATTAGATAAAGGGGTCCCAGGTATTCTCAATGATTGATCTTAAGTCAAGATGCCATCAATTGTAGATAGCCAAAGCTGATATTCACAAACAATATTTTACATTCATTACAGGCATTATGAATTCACTATTATGTCATCTAGGTTGACAAATGCACCATCAGTCTTCATGAGCCTGATGAATGGAGTCTTCTGGACCTACTTGGATAGATTTTTTCTAGTGTTCCTTGATGATATCCTGATTTACTTAAAAACTATGGAGGAGCATGAGGAACATATGAGATAGGTGTTGCAGTGCTTGAGAGACAATTAGTTGTATGCTAATTTTCCGAAGTGTGAGTTCTATAAGATTGAAGTGAAATACTTGGGTCACGTAATCTCTGGAGAAGGTATTCTTGTGTATCCTTTAAAGATTCAAGCCATCGCTGATTAGCCTACGCCCATGAATGTTCCTAAGATTCATGGTTTTATGGGTTTAGTAGGCTACTATCGACAGTTTGTGCAGGTATTTTTGTGGATTGCACATCCCATCAGTTCCCTTTAGAGGAAAGGGAAGAAGTTTTTTTGGTTAGAATAGTGTCAGTTAGCTTTCCAACCCCTTAAGGAAAAGTTGACTAGTGCTCCGATTCTAGTAGTTCTTGATCCTACTAGGGATTTTGTGGTGTATACAAATGCTTCCTTGGAAGGATTAGGAGCCATTTTGATGCAAGAAGGTTGTCTGATTGTATTTGAGTCTCGTAAGCTCAAGGATCATGAGCTAAATTACCCTAAGCATGATTTGGAGTTAGTCACTATTTTTCATGCCCTTGTGAGATGGAGGCACTTTTTATTGGGGCATCAATTCAAGCTACATAGTGATCATCACAACTTGTAGTATATCTTTATGTAGCCGAACCTGAATGCCAGGTAGAGGAGATGGATGGAATTTTTTTGCAAATATGATTTTGAAGTTAAATACATCTAGGGAAAGGAAAACGTAGTGGTGGATGCTCTGAGTTGGTAGAGACATGAGATATATCTAGTAACTCTTGGTGTAGATTTGAGGAGCCAAATCCTTGCAACACTTCCTACAAATAGTTGGTATTAGGAAGTGTAGTCAAAAATTGAGTCAAATAGGGCTCTAGAGGGAAATTTTGCTAGTTTTTCACTGTATTCATATGGCCTTTTGCGATATTTGGGTCGTATATATGTACCTCCAATAGAGGGTATTTGTACCCTAATCATGATAGAGGCACATCAGGCTCCCTATTCTGCTCATCCAGGAGTTAAGAAGATGTATGCAGACCTTTGTTCACTGTACTTTTGGGCTGGAATGAAGAGAGATATTGCACAATTTGTGGTGAGATGTCTAGAATGTCAGAGAGTTAAGGCAGAACACTAACATCCTCCAGGTCTTTCATAGCCTAATCTCATTCCTGAATGGAAGTGGGATATCATATTGGTGGACTTTATTGTGGTTTTTCCTACATTTTCTTGTCGACACGATGCTATCATGGTCACTATTGATAGGTTGACCAAGGTGGCACACTTTTCTCCTATCTGATCATCTTATATTGCTTCTTCAGTAGCTAGAATATTCGTGGAAGACATTGTTCGACTGCACAAAATTCTGCAAAGGATTATTTCTGATAGAGATCCAGTGTTCACTTCTATATTGTTGACATCCTTGCAGCGTGCCTTAGTGACCCAACAAAACTTTAGTTCTGCTTACCATCCTGAAATAGATGGTTAGACCGAGAGGGTCAACTAGGTTCTTGAGGACATGCTTTAAATGTATGTGATGGATCAAAAGTAGCATTGGGAGGACTATTTGCATCTATTGGAGTTTTCTTATAATAATGGATATCATAGTTTGATTGGTATGGCTCCCTTTCAAGCATTGTATGGCTTTCCTTGTCAGACCTCATTGAGTTGGGACTGTCTTGAGGACAAAGTTCTGCTTGGACCCTAAATGCTTCAAGATATGGAGCAACAAGTAGCTCACATCAGAGAGTACTTGGTAGCAACGAGGACAAGAAAAAGAAGTATGCTGATGCGCATAGGGTTGACAGTCAGTTTTCTCTTGGAGATCAGGTGTTCCTATGAGTGCACTTGTGAAAGAGTCCAATCCATTATATAAAGGGATCTAAGCACATGCCTCATTTTGTGGGACCATTTGAGGTGTTGGAGAGAATTGGCCCCATTGCTTATTGCCTATCATTTTTTCCCAGTCTATCGCGCATACACGATGTGTTTCATATTTTTTTACTTAGGCCCTATTATCCAAATGTATCTCACATACTTGATTGGAATGTATTATAGGTAGAGGACGGGCAGCTGGCACTCGAGCCCATCATTGTTCTTTAGCATAGAAGACTCACTCTCAGAAGTAGATAAATTGAGTAGGTGCAAGTCCAATGGGACCCTAATGATGAGTCTTCGGTGACATGAGAGGATGCATCTCGCATTAGAGAGTCATTTCCTTCTTTGTTCTCTGGCTTCCAAGAGTGAGTCTAGATCTAGGGGGAGGATGTAATACCTCTCATGTTGTTGTCATTATTCTGATACTCCTCTCATGTTGTGTTGTGTACTTGAGACTATGATGGTGATTGTTTCACTAGTTTGACTTGTTTGGTTGATAGTTTTGTTTGCGTGGATGATTATGATACTCTCTTTTATGATGTTGATGATATGATGATGCATGGTGTTTGTCTTTATCTAGTTATGTTTATCATCTGGATAAGGGTATTATGTTGTTATGTAAATTGATTAATGATCACTTCATGATATTTACGATGATGTGTTATTGGTTGGAATATTGGTTAGAAGATGGTGTAGCATCACTCGCTCGCGAGGGCCCTACTATGTTACGACTCCTCACAGTGTGCTTGGGATTGGATATATATGTTGATTGAAATTTGGTTTGATGCAGGATGTAGGTACTGGGCATTGACTCCACCTGCACTGTCAGGTTTGAGTATGCCCTATAATCCCAATGGGTATGATGTGGAAACCCAAGTTGACAAGAAAGCTCCCTGTCTTAGTTTGTCACCCCGTCATTGTGTTTGATGACATCGTCTGTTTGCAACCTCATTCTCATTTTGGTATCATTTCATTCTGATTCGTTTAGTTTTAATTGTTTAATGTTGTTCTAATTATTTGATATAGTGACGTTCATGGTGATTAAGTTATTATTGGTCATTTAATTAATTGGTTTGATTTAACCATGTTCGTAAAGTATGATGTAATTTAATTAAAGTAATAGATTAAATTATTAAATTATTAAGATAATTTTATTAATTAATTATTAAATTAATTCAAGGTTATAATGATTGATAGCTTATATTATTGCTTTATTAAAGATGAATAGGTTAATGAAAATCGTAAATTTCATTTATAAATAATGTTTATTTTAAATTTAAATATTTGGATAATGAGGTATTGAATAAAATATAAAAATGGATATTTTAAGAGATATTATAATTGGATAACAATAAATTTCAAAAGTAATTAAGAGAATTACGGTAACCGTTATGATTTATTAAATTTAAGTAATATGATTTAATGTTACAGTGATAAAATAATAACTAACAGTAAAAAAATAAATTTTTTAATCAAACATTAGTGGAGAGAGTTAGGTTTCTAAATTAAATCAAAACATAAGGAATATCAATAGGTGGAAAAACCAAGTTAAGAGAAAATGATGGATGCACTCTAGGAAACAAAAAAATAGATGGGAAATTTTCCATCTGTCTAGGTTGGTTTATTGAAAACTATTGAGAATTTCCTTAATTTAGATGGGGAATTTTGTGGGAAAGAACATACGGGAATTTCAACAATTTTTTTTTTTACTTTGTATTGTGCTCTGGTAAAAAGTTTAAAGAATATTACAGTTGGGAGAATTTTGGAAGGAACTGTGTTTTCTTGAAAAGAACATAAGTTGGAGATTGCGAAAGAAAGAACGTCCTAGCATACTGTCTCCATCATCAGCGAAGGGTTCAGGTCGGTCATTTATTAACCTTTTTGTATGTATTTCATTTTCAATAGTCCAACTAGTGTTTTGGTATGGCATGATTTATCTTTCCTAGCCATTTCGTTTTACTCTATTTTCCCCTGTTTACTTCATGGCATTTGATTTTTCCATTCGTCTAGGTAGGCCGATCCATTGCACAATCGAGGAGATTACAACAGGGCATTCATTCTCTGCCAATGTTTGAGTTTAGGGTAGTGCCTGTTAATAGTTGTTTTTTCCTTTAATGTCGTTATGGTATTTTTTAAACCTAGTTGGATGTTTATTCTTTGAGACTTCTATTGAATTGATTTCCTTGTATTCTTCCATTTTGTATTGTGCTGCTAGTTACTCTGAGTGCATGGTTTACCTTGCTTTTCTTGCTTCAATTTGTACGTTTTGGCTGCCTTTTGATTGGTGCATGGTGTGACCTAGGGGATTTAAAGTCAGCGCTTGCACAGATTATATTTTGTTTGCTATTAAGTTTTAGGCACCTTGTTTATAGTGATAAGACACCATACTGGCTTTTTGGAGTTATCATCCTTAGAATTTGAAAATTACCTTTGCTATGTCTTTGGCATCATCCTTTGCTTTTGGCCGGTTTTGTGCTCTATATGTTGGCTGGTTACAGATCACGTGGTAACCCAATTCGCTTGTGAAGGAGGATAGTACAGCAGGTGAATCCCTCTGCCCTTAGTCATGGCTTGCTTAGTTGGTTGATATTCTTCCTTTGATGTATCTCTTTATGTTCAATTATTTTCCTTTCATCTGCAGAATATTAAGAGGAAACTTATTTAGCTACATACGTTAATTATGATTTGGTTAAAAAAAATTTACTTGGGAAAATGTGGATTTAAATACTCTATGGATCAATTCATTTGTGTTTGGTAGTTAATTTTTAATTGAATTTATATCCTTAGCTTTTCATTTGCTGCGCACAATACATCTCTGTGCATCCCTTGAACTTTTGCGTAATAGCTCATGGCTGCTGTGTGTAGCCCATGGAGGTCGTTCCTTCTCTCTTTTCCTCCTCATTCACCTCATTTCTCCCAGTCTCCCCTGTGGTTTAGGCATTTGGATGTTTGTATATTAATTTCTTTGTTATGCCTTTAGAATTTTGTGGGTTAGTTTCTTAGTTAAGTTGTTGCCTTCCAGCCATTGGTTAGATGATGGTTAATGTTGTAATTGGATGTAGGCTTATATTTTATTATATATAAATGTGTGTGTTATAATATTTAAATTGCACTTTGTTAAAATTTTATTATGTTGTCTCATAACAATAGGATCAATACATTTGACTCCGAATAAATGTGGTGTCTAAAATTGCTATGATTACATATATTTATGTGTGTATCCCTATATATATATTTTTAGCATGATTTTAATAGAAAAGGAATTTGTTTGTGATAGGTTACATATTAATTATTATAGGAAAATGTTTATATAGTTTTCTTGCTTAATTAAAAGTTCTGCCAAAAGTGGAAATAGCATAGTATATTTTATTTACACATGTAATTGTAATTACTTGTATATTTATATGTGTGTGTGTGTGTTGATTCATTTTTTTTATAACATATTTATATGCATTTTATTTTAACTTCAAAATGAATTGTTTATTCAATTTTTTTTTTTTATATTTAGAATGGAAAAGAAATTTGTTTGAAGTAAAAGAAATAAAAAAAAATTAAATACCTTGATGATAAATTTGAAATATATAGTCATATTGTAGTTTCGATTATATAGATTATTATTTGTTTAAATATTATATCATTTGGAAAATTCATTTAGAATACAATTTTATCTTTTAAAAGATTCCTTAGAGTTAGTATATGGAGTGTGTAGATTAGTTCATTAAATTGAGCATGGGTATTAAGATGTATTTGAATTGCATGGTGTTAGATGGTTGTATAAATAGATGTAACCACTATAGGAGTTTCTCTTTAAGATCTATTAAATAGAATATGTTTGGATTCTAGTACGCTCCTTGTATGAGAAATGAGGATTAAGTTGGATTCTTATGTTTCTTTGTTGAGTGTGATCTTTTTCCTTCAAATCATTTTCAATTCAATGTACTATGGTATCTAGTCTTGTGGGAACCCATAGCATTTAGAATTTCCCTATTAGGAGTCAAGAGTAGTTGTTTGGTAGGCTTCCAGAGGCAGTGGGAAAAGTACATTGTCAAAATTTCATGATATGATCTTTGATTCCATTCTTGTGGGTGTTACCTTGTGTTGTTATTTTTCCTTTGTTGTTATTCTTGGGCGAGATGGTTCATGCCTCACACGTGCACTTGTTTTGTGGATTTAATGTTTGGTACACCCCTTGTTGTTGTGAGTTTTAATTCAGAGCTATTAGGGAGAGTGGCTCTTCATGGGGGCCGATGCATGAGGGGGTAGCCTGGATAACTTGTGAAAGAGTTAGTTAAATAAGTGAAAACCTAATAGAATTAAACTAGTGGGATTGGGTAGGAACACATTAACTAAAGATAGGTACGATACCTTTCCCATGCCATTAGTGCTTTCACAGAATAAGGGTGGGATGAGAAGGCCATGGTTGGAAATATTGTTACCTTCTCCTCATGAGAGGCTAGTAGTCCCACACGTGTCATCCTATGGGGATGAATCCTAGTGAGAGGCAGCCAAGATAACCATAGATGGGGATCGACGCCTATTGAGAAGTAGCTAGGATAATCCATGATAGGGCCGTGTGATGACACTCTCTCTCATAGTATCCCTTGTTTTTTCCTTTGTGTACCTCTGGAAGAAGTCATCTTGTAGTAGACATGTTGATGTTGCAAATATTCATGTTTCTTGTTCTTTTATGTTGTTGAGTCTTGTAGCCCTTCTAGGTGACTATTCTTGGTCATGGGTCTCTCTTGTCATCTCCTAGCATGGGGGGTGGGCCTTCGGGTTCATGTGGTCCGGTGGAATGTGCTTTGCATCCCATTGGGTTCCCAGACAGTGTTCATGGAGCGAGGAGTTCATGTTGTTGCAGTTGATTCTAAGCTTCACCACAATTCAGTTGTACCATGTTCATTTATGTAACATTTTTGTATTTGATGTATCCTTTCCACTATGTGTCAGGATGCACTGATGTGCATATATATTCCTGAAACAATGTAATGCATTATTTTACCTTTGTAACCCTTATGTGGTTAATGATTCATGGTAGCCGTTATTTGATGTGGTGTCTATGGAAATATGCTCCATTAAATTCACATGATGATAGTATGTTTATGGTTATTGGGAATAAGTTAATCTTGTTTATGTTGAGTTATTATCTGTGGATGTTTCTTATTGATGGATTATAATGGATGTATGATTGTTGTAAACATATGCTATATCATGGTTTATAATGTAATCTTGGAATTCATTCATTATCGTTATGATATGAGTTTAGGTTTCGTAATGTTGTCATGTGTACCCCAGAGGACATAGTTGATATTGTAATTATATAATTGCTTTTTATATAATGTATCTTCATGTTCATCTTGTGTAATGTTATACTTTCAAAAAAAAATTGTGTGGTAATTTGTTAGTTTTAGTTGTCCTTTGGGGTTCACATGGTGGGGTGTTACAGGATGCCACTCTTTCCTCCTAACCTAACAACATACTATTGCATCACCCAACTATCCAAATAAATCTCTGCATAATAATAATAACATAACAATATGTATCATACTCACAAAAGTACTAACAGAAGCTCACGTTCCATCTACAACCACAACACTTAAACACAAGTTAGTACCTCTTCACGATAATAAATATAATCATAGTCAAAATCATAATATCATATCATCATGATAATAATATGTCAAAATCATGTGAAAATTCTAAAGATAACCAAAGCACTTACATAGCACAAAAATGTTGATAGCTTGCATCCTAGCAATGGGCATGTTTGAACACACACACTCAAAAACATCATGATAAACCTATCTTTAAACATATATAATAATTCCTATCCTAACCTTCTCACATAGTCCATAAATTCATAATATACAACATCAACTGCTTAACATCATTAGCACATACCTTTAAATGTCCCTATTATTTTACCTTCATCTTGAAGTTCCAAAGCTAGACTACCTGCACATCCACAGTGAGAATGGAGGGGCACTACAATCAAACCAATACCACTGTCATGTCTAGAAAAAAAAAAGATCAGGACACAATTCTTAATTAAATGCACACAAATCTCTTTTATAGTTTCCCTATTTTTCTATAATATATAGTGTTAAATAATATAGCTTGAATTTTGAATTGACAACCCGACTGTTACATAGATTGCTTGTCTTCTATCAATATATTTCATGATATAGTCTTCTCCTCATCTATTTTAAGCTTCGTGTAACAAACTATTGATTCACATAGTTTAGCTCTTGTATTCTTCATATCTTAGGCTAGGTAAATATTTTTTGTGCATTTAATTAAGAATTGTGTCCTTGTGTTATTTTTTTTGCTTGGCATGACACTTTAGGAGTTTCTTATTTTATTCTCCCTCTGACAAGAATTGTTTTTGAATTTCAACATTTTGAAATTTTATGCTATTTTTAACTCTTTTTATATTAAAATCTACATAAATACAAATAAAGTAGCATATAAAATTGTTTAGACATACATGTGTATATATAGATTGCTATTGCATTGTGAAATGAGCCACAGTGGTCTTGGTCTATATATATGGATATATATTTCTGTCTATATGTATATTTTTAAATATGAAAGGGGGATTTCAATACATACATACATATATATATATATGTATGTATATATATATATCCTTTTTGTCATTAATATTTACAATAAGTGTGCCTTTCTTGCTCAGGGGTTTGGCTAGAGCCCGCGAGGCTTCATGATGCGAATATGGTAGGGAGGAGACCGACTGCACATTTAGAGCTTTTTCTTTCCACTATCATATATCTCTTGTTGGTTATATACATGGACACACAACTTCTCTAATGCACTTGCCTATGAAAAACATAGTCTATTCTATCAATTGCATTTGATATTGTTTCCACATCTCCCTTTTCAAGTTCCCAAATAGATCCCTTATTGACAATTCTTTACCAGCATGGCATGTACTCAAAATCTTCCATTTTATCTCTTTGTATTTAGAAAAAATAGTGCTAACCTCTTTTATTGTATATCTATATTGTTTCGTTTATGATGCCACACAAATACAATAGATATTCAACAAAATTAGTCTATTGTAAACTGTCTATTTGAAATTCTTCCATGGTCCAAGAACTCGATCCAATGCACCTTGTCCTTGTTAAACACCATCAACAGTGTATGTATATTTGTGTATATATATATATATATCTGTATATCTATATATACATATACACATACATGTATATATATTATATATGCACACACATACATACATATATATATACATACAATGTGAACTATATGTGAAAATCAATGCTTGGAAACATAGACAGATACATATATGTATATATATTGAACACAAATAGACTAATTGTATAAGAGGTGTTGGAATAACACTTATTTGGTAATAAATATTATAGAGAAAAAAGAAAAATTGGAAAGAAGGGTTGGTAGTGGTTGAGCTAGTTGCCTTGGTGTGTGGAAAGAGCATGATAAGTGTTTGCTCATGCGAGGGTTAATGCATCCTATCGTTGTTGTATGATGGAACATATTGTTACAAGGCAAGCAGCCTATATAATAGTTGTAAGATGTATTGGAATAACATTTAACAATCATGCATAAATGACAGATGGACAAAAACCTTTGCCCTACTTTCAATTTCTTTGGTTTGTGTATGTTTTCATATCATCTGACATTTACTTGTGACTCTTGTCTATTTTCCTAATTGATACAAGATGAACAATCTATTTGAGGGTTGGCTTCTCAATTCTAAATTTGAGCTACACTATTTGGCACTAAACACTATAGACAAATAGGTAAATTGTAAAAGAACTATTAGGAAAATACTCAAGAACCACAGGAAAATAATAGATGATCATAAATTAACTTTAAAATATGGAGCATAGAAGAGGAAAAATATGATAATGAATAGTTTGTTATGGGCAACTGAAAAAACCAATATCATGAAGAACAATTTGTTATCATGAACTTCAAACAGATGAGAAAAAAAGAATATCATGAAATATATTGATACAATACATATAACATGTTCCATCCAAACAAAATAACCATGACAAAAAAATTAGAATTTAAAAAATTGAAAACAATCCTTCTTACAAGAACAATAGAATAATTTATTATAGGGACCTTCAAATAGATAAGGAAAAAAGAATATCATGAAACATATTGATACAAGACAAGCAATCTATGTAACAGTTCGGTTGTCAATTCTAAATTCATAATTCTTTTGCAATTCTTATTAACCAATGAGGCACATTTAGCGACATACTTTGTTCAAAAGGTAAGCTCCACATCGTCATAAAAAACCCTCGGCAAGTCTCCTATATTTTTCTATAATATTTAGTTCCAAGTGATGTAGCTCAAATTCCCAATTAACTTTGTGGAACCAAAGCCATTTTGCACAGATTATTGCTACCCATTTCCTTTACAAGTTCTATTTAATGTGGGTTTACTACCAAAGAATGTACTTCAAATTTTTAATTGATAACTCAACTCTTGCATAGACTTCTTCTCTTGTATGAATACTTATCTTTGTGCATATTTATGCAACTTTTTAGTCATTATACAGTCTTTATAGTGTAAGGAATGAAGCTTTGTGGATGGCTCTCCAATTCAAATAGATGAGAAAAAAGAATATCATGAAACATATCAATACAAAATTTGAGCTACATTCTTTGGTAATAATATTGAAGACAAGTAGAGAAATTTTATAAGAGGTGTTAGAGTGATTAATTTATTGTTCATTCATTTCACTCTCTACTTATTATTCCTTATTATGTTTGTATCTTTGACATCATACCTATTTTGGAGACTTCAAAGAGATTATGCCTCTGTATGGATGGAGAAATTATAGTTAAATCTTCTTTCTTTCATCAAAAAATATGGTCAAGGTTAGTAATTTTTTCACCCTTTGTTTATTGTTTGTAGTTATCTATGTGCACCTTTGGTGTTATAGCCATTAACATAGGAGCAATTGTAGATTAACATAGGATTAATTGCATATATATATATGCAAAGGGTTAGTATGAAAGAATATACATTTTGGAGATAAAATTAGTTTAGTGGGTGTTAAGTGTTATTCTAATAGCTTTTTTACGATTTCTCTATTCACCTATAATATTTAGTTCCAAGTAATGTACCTTGAATTTTCAATTAAGTCTATGGCGTTATACCCATTTTGCACAGGTTACCAAATGTAGCTCGAATTTTTAGTTGACAACTCAACTCTTACATAGACTGCTTATCTTGAATTAATATGACTCTTTTCAACTTTCCTAATAGATTTCTTACACACAACTCTTTGCCAAGATGCCATGTATTCAAAATGTTCCATTTTATCTCTTTCTATTTACAACAAATAATGCTAACCTCTTTTACTCTATATCTATATTATTTACTTTAGAATGTTGCACAGATACAATAGACATTCAAGAAAATTAGAGTGTTGTAAATTCTCTATTTCAAATTCTTTCATGCTCCAACAACTTCATCCAATTATGCTCACCCTTGTTCAACACCAACAACAGTACATGTAAGTACATAACTTTTCCATTTTCAATAAATAGATCCAGTGAAGCAATTGTACATATTATTAATTATTTTTAAATTCAGATTGTTTATATTGATTCTTAACTATTTTTCGAATAGCACTTTTACAATTCCCCTTTTTTCCTTTAATATTTAGTACCAAATAATGTAGCTCGAATCTTCAATTGACAAGCCAACTGTTACATAACTTGCTTGTTTCAATATGTATCACACTATTCATTTCTCCTTATTTTCCATAACAATTTGTTCTCTATCTGTAGCTCGAACGTTGAATTAACAAGCCAACTATTAGGTACATTGCTTTTCTTGTATCAATTTTTTTAATGTGGGTTTTCGACCATCTATCACTTGCGATTCTTAAGTGTTTTTCTAATAGTTGTTTTAAAATTTCTCTATTTTTGTTATTGTGTGATATATGATAAGAGTCCTTGAGATTTTCCATGGACCTTAGCTATCTTTCTTGCTCGAGGGTTTGTCTAGAGCCCACAAGGCTTCATGATGCCAATATGGTAGGGAGGAGAATGAGCGTGGGTTTAGTTCTTTTGTATTCTATCATCATATATTTGTTGCTGCTTATATACATGGACACACAAATTCTCACATCCACTTGTCCACCAAAAACATACTTTATTCTATCCATTGTATTTCTCATTGTTTCCACAACTCTCTTTTCAACTTCTTCAATAGATTACTTACACACAATTGTTTACCCGTATTCCATGTATTCAAAATATTCTATTTTATCTCTTTCTATTTACAACAAAAAATGCTAACCTATTTTATTCTATATCTATATTTTTTCCTTTGTAATGTTGCATAGATACAATAGACATTCAAGGAAATTACTGTTTTGTAAATTGTTGAACACCACCAATAGTACATGTAAGTACATAACTTTCTTATTATCAATAAATAGATTTGGTGAACCAATTGTAAATATTTTAATTATTTCTTTCGCTTTCTTTGCAATGGAATGTAATTCTCCTAAGAATCTAGCTTTCTAGATAGACAAATGAGTGTAGTGAATAACATACTATGTAATTCATAAACATGAAAATATTCTTTGTTGATGATCATGTTCCTTTTGTAGGTGGAAATCTACATAATTGTAGTCATCAGATATGTTATTCATTGGATTGATATTTGCGTAGCAAATATTTCATTTAAAATTGTGGAGATGAAGAAACAAAAGTAGTTATTTTGGCCTGCAAAGTATGTAGGGAAGTGTTAAAAAATTTGTGGCATTTTTCATGACTTTAAAATTCATGGCATTTGCCAAGAAATTATAAGTTAGGCCATTTGCCATGTATTTTATAACATTTCTGACTGCATACTCTACAGGCCAAGAGTGCTTTGATGTGCATGCATTGGATTTTCCACATGGTGATTATTTCAATTGCATGTTGTGTATACATCTACTTTAGCATGGGTGCTCCAAAAAATATGTTCATCACTCCCAACTATATAATGATAGCATATCAATAAATAGATTCAGTCAACCAACTGTAAATACCATTAATTATTCTCAGTTCCACATTGTCTTTATTGGTTTTGCGCATATACTTAGTTACTTTTAATGCTTCCTTTTTTATTCCAATGGGTTGAGTAGAATATCTTTTTTGAAGTCAAATAAATAATTGTTTCCCTACAAAACAAGGCATACCTTTTAATTCAATTATTCTAAAAATACAAAATATGTGTGTTGTGTCATCACATTCTTCTTCTTGTGAGGTTTGTTTATTCATTTTTCATCAAAGATGGTGTAAGTTAGTCTTCAATTGGAATATGCACATCTTTCCTCTCTAAGTGCTATTTTTTCTTATTCTATTTGATCATCCATCTATTATCTTGGTTTAACTAATTCCTTCTAATTTTGTTCATACACCAATTATAGAACATCTTTTTACTAGAATCAGTCAATGAAAATATGATATTTTTTACTTTCAATTTCCTTGTAATGGACTAATTTTGAATCCTTTCTACTTGTGACCATTTTATTATACTACTACTAACCCATAAAACACATGGATAATAATGCTTTTATTTAGAAAATTATGGACTAAATACTAATTATAAGAAGTATTCTTATATTAAAGATCTTTCTCTTTTGAAAAAATCATTAGTGATGACCATCATAACTAATATTCAAATAAGAAAAAATAATTAGTGCTACTCTCCCAGGGATTTACCTTGGTTTACCCCTCACTGTTAAAGAGCTTACTCACAATTTTTGGAATAATATTTTAGAGAGAATGCAAAAGAAGCTTGCGGGATGGAAAGGTACACTACAAAGTAATGCTGGAAAACTGCAACTTCTCAAGGCTTCCCTACAAGGAATCCCAATCTACTTCCTCTCCCTCTTTAAGATTTCGAGCTCTATGGATGAAAAACTTGAAATAATACAAAGATCCTTCCTTTGGATAGTGCTACTCTCCTGAGGATTTACCTTGGTTTACCCCTCACTGTTAAAGAGCTTACTCACAATTTTTGGAATAATATTTTAGAGAGAATGCAAAAGAAGCTCACAGGATGAAAAGGTACACTACAAAGTAATGCTGAAAAACTGCAACGTCTCAAGGCTTCCCTACAAGGAATCCCAATCTACTTCCTCTCCCTCTTTAAGATTTCAGGCTCTATGGCTGAAAAACTTGAAAGAATACAAAGATCTTTCCTTTGGATTGGTGTTGAAGAGAGAAAAAGGCTTTCTCTTGTAAACTGGGACACTGTCTGCCATCCTAAAAGTCAAGGAGGTCTTGGGATTAGAAAGATCACCAATTTGAACAAAGCCCTCATCACTAAGGTGGGATGGAATCTTGTGCAGGGAGAGGCTAAATGGTGCACCATAATAAAGGCTAAATATTTGAACCAGGAACACTTCTCCAGAGCCCTGGATCTGATGGGTCTCCCATCAAGGTCAAAAATTTGGAACAATATCCTAAAATGCAGATCTCTTTTGAAGGAAGGTATCAAATGGAAAATTAGAAATAGGAGATCAATACAATTCTGGGAGGATAGCTAGCTTGGGGGCAGACCCCTTGCTGATAGCAATTTCAATATCTTGAGGGAATATGCTAAGGAACATATTGGTATTTTTATTGTGGATTATACTATACCCAGATCCAAATGGAAAACTTTGGAAATGAGTTTCTTAGATAGACCAAACCTCCTCCATAAGGTTGTTGAGATCCAGGTTCTTTTAAACAAGATGAGACTTCCTCTCTTTCCTAGGGAGGACATGATTTTCTGGGCAAATAATCAGTCAGGGGTTTTCTCTATCAAGTTTTCTTATCATCTGCTGCTTAAGTTCGATGGTGATGAGTATTGTTGGAAGAAGGTGTGGAACCCTCAGCTCATCCCCAAAATCAACTTCTTTTGGTGGGCCTCTATTCATGGTAAAATTTTAACTATTTTCAATTTCCCAACTAGTGCACCCTCTGTAAGTTGGAGGAGGAAACCATTTCCCATCCCTTTATCTACTGTCAATATGCCTCCCAAGTATGGTAGAATGTCTTACAAAACTCAACAGCCATTGGGTTTTTGACAGTAATATTCATCAATTCGTCCTTAATTGGAGGTGCCCCTCTAAACACCCTTTAATCAGGAAACTTTGGCAACTTATTCCTCCTCACATTTGCTGGTGCCTATGGAAAGAAAGGAACAACAGGATTTTTAGAGAGAAGGGGAATAGTGTGGATAGTTTGTTGATAATCATTAATAAACTGAAGTTCTTGATAATATCTTGGTTTTCCAGTGGAAAACCCCCAATTTCCCTCCTACGAGATGGGATAAAAATATAGCTAAAATTTGGAAGTTGCCTAGTGAATTTCAAAAGTTTGATAACTCCAAGAAGATTGTCAGGAACAACATGAAGTGGAAAACTCCAAAACCACCTTGGGTTAAGCTGGATTTTGATGGGGCGGCTAGAGTTGGGAAGGCTATGGGAGGTGGTGTAATTTGAGACCATAATGGCGGTTTAGTTGTTGCCTACTCAGGGAACCTGAAAGACCACACTTGCAATCAGGTGGAAGGTATGGCCCTCCTCTGGGGCCTCAAAGTTGTGTTGTCAATCGACATTAAGTCCATGGAAATTGAGGGGGCCTCGTTGCTGATTGTGGAAACCATGAAAAGCATGATGGTTGCTAGCTGGGCCATTCAAGGGGTAATTGAAGACATTCGCTCTCTTCTTACCAGACTTCAGGAGTTCACCATTCAGCATGTCTGCGGAGAAGGAAATGTGGTTGCTAATATTCTGGCTGCTGCTGGGCTTGATTAGGAAGGATTACAGTGCTAGAGGAAAGAAGATTCTTTGCCTCCTTCCACCGTACTTCTTCTAAGAAAGGATTTTAACAAAATTCTCCATGATTCTTAAAAATTTCTCTCCTAACTTGGTGTGGCTATTACTAGCTTTCATTAGTAATGATGGAGAGAGTTTTTATTTAAAAAACTAGCCATTGTGTGGGAAGAGTGTGGAGGAGGGTTTTCCACGTGTCACGTACGACCTTTTTTGGTTTGCCACTTGGACTTACCATTTTGATCCTAATGACCGATGGGGTCATTGTTTTTTGAACGCCCTTAGAGTTCGTGATGATTTTTTTAGAATGGCAGATTTTGTTCAATTTTTTGAGTTGTCTAGATCTTTCTCTGATATCATTTCTCTTCGTTCGTGGAATTCTAGCATGAGGAAATTGCTTGGGATACACTGCCTACAGGAAGGTGCATTTATTATCATTGATTTTGACTTTACAAGTTACCTTTTACTAGCCATTTCTGTGTGGTGTTTTCTACACTTGGTTTTCTTTGTATCTACCCAACTATTTTTCTTTCTGGCATTGTTCTGATTTTACACAACAAGTGTGTTGGAGCTATGGGTGGGGACTAGGTATGTGTGGAGCCTGATAAGTGCAATGACTAGAAGGTGGATGACACTATCTGGCATATATGCAAGGAAGGTGGTATCTCCCAGTATATGGAATTTATGACTGGCCATGACGAGGGTCTTTCCAAACAATTTGTGACCTCGTGGAAAGATAGAAGGGTCACTATTGGAAGAATTTTCTTTGATATCAATGAGGATATCATCGCTAGGGCCACAAGTCTCACTTTGGATGGGCGTACGTTGAATAAAACCACCAAAGTTGTTGATCAGACTGGCCTCAACCTGTTCTTCTGGGGTGATGAGAAACTTGTCAAGTTACGCAAAGGTTATGACCATGAGGCTCTTCCTAAGCCTTGGGACAGAGTTTGAATGGTGGTGATGAAATATTTCACCCTTGAAGGAAGATATGGTGTGTATTACTACTACCATTTCAATTTCCTTAATCACCTTAGGAATCACCATAATATTTCCTTCCTATTTTTTCTCATGCATTCTCTTGAGAGTACTGTGCTTGATGCAGTTGAAGCCATGAATTCAAATAAAAATTTCACCATCCTCCACCAAGGGATCATATCCAGGCTTTACCATTTTCACTCGGCCCTTTTCCCTCCTCGACCCATTACCATTGTTGATGCTTCCCGACCCACCTCTGCTGAAGAGGCTTCGGCTTCTTCTGCTTCCCCATCGGCTAGCATTATGGACACCCCTGGCCTGAGCAAGAAAAAATGTATAAAAAACCCTGCCTTGAAAGTTTCTCCATAGGACACTTCCCCCTCTTTGGGGCCTGTTGTGCAGAGAAAAGACAAAAATTGCATAGTCCCCACCTCAAGAACTAAGGCCAAAGCCTCCAAGAAGACTAAATTTCAGCTCCATGAAATTGACTCTGATATTGAGATCACCGAGGAGACTAATACCCCTTGTAGGTCAAATAGACTAGTTATCAAGCAAGAACAAGGGAAGAGTTATAAGGAGGTCTTGGATTCTGACAATGGGGATGGGAGCGAGAGTAGGATTAAGGAGGAAAAGGAGGTGGAGGATGAGGCTCTCTTGGTCTCTGCTAGTAGCTTCTCTCATGTTTTCGAAAGCCTTAAAAGGGGTCCTATTAGCATTAAAATCAAGGAGGTCAAGTCCCATGCCTCCAATATTGTGGAAGGTAAGGCTCCCATGGAGGAATCCCATAGTAAACAAGATGATGTCTAGGAGGAGGTTGACAATCTGAAAAACAAAATCGAGGGTTTGGAGAAAAGACTACAAGATGTTACTTGTTTTTCCTTAAAGATTATGCACAGGTCTGCCACTACGTTATGTCTGCCGCAAAAGGAAAAGTATGGGAACGATGTGGAGGAAGAAGCCATTAGCAAGGAGTTGCTTAGGTTCCTCACTAAATATTGGACCACCATAACTTTAGTTAAGCCATGCAGTGGGCAAAAAATATTAGTTTTTGGTGGGTTTAGGTTTTTTGACAAGGATTGGCTAAATCAGCCTTCGTTTATATTTTGTTCTGTTAATGACATTGTTATTATGTTTATTTTCCCCTATGACTGGTATGATCCTTCATGGTCTATAGCTATGGTGGTTTTAAATCATGCTATCATGATGGACATAACTAGTAGCTTTAGTTCAGTTAGTTTTTTGAGTTGTTTTTGATATGATTTTCCTAGGGTGATGGTTTGGCTTTTAGACCTGCTGTTACTGTGCTGTTAGTGTTAGTCTATTGTGGATGGCCATTGGTGCCTTGTATTAATTGGACAACACCCTTGTTTTGATGTTTTTTATATCAAAAACAAATAACATGAAAGTAATAAATTATCTAGTACCACACAAACATTGCAACAAATATGCCATACCTAAATTTACGGACTAACTTTTTTAAAGGTTTTTTTTATTCAATATTACTATTTAAATTTTTTATTCAAGAATAGTAATTAAAGGTAACACTAATAACTCTTTAAAAAATGAGAATTCTATAATGTTCCATACATTTTATAAATATTATTTAATCCACAACTTGAAGTTTTCCATGTATTAGTATCCATATCTATCTTAAGATATTAAATAATAATCAATCAATTGATTGATTAACCTAGACAAAAACATCAAATATAGATGTGCATCTAGGCCTAACAACTATTAAACTAAAATACATATAAAACTATATCATACCTTAAATTTTGGAGAGAAATCATTATTAGTAACAAAACTAATTATTTAAAAATTTAAATTGTATTTAATTTTCCAAATGTAATTTATTAAGAATTTTTTTTATTAAAAAATCATTCCCGTAAGATTATTAATTAAAATCATTTAAAAAAAATTATTGTTATTAAAATTATTAAATATTCCATATTGATAAGAAAACAAATTATTGATGTTTAATTGCTTAAGATTGTAATTCATAATGAATTTCCAACTAAAAAATATTGATGTGGAAACACAAAGATCAATTTCTCATTCTATGCAAATGGTTCTTAATCTCCCATGCACTGCATTATCTTAAGATAATTAAATAATAATCAATCAATTCATTGATTAACCTAGACAAAAATATCAAAGACCAATTTTCTCTTTTATGCAAATGGTTGTTAATCTCACATGCATTGCCTTATCTTAAGACAATTAAATAATAATTAATCGATTGATTGATTAACCTAGACAAAAACGTCAAATATAGATGTGCATCTACGCCTAACAACTATTAAACTACAATACATATAAAATTATATCATACCTTAAAATTTGGAGATAAATTATTATTATTAACAAAACTAATTATTTGAAAATTTAAATTGTATTTAATTTACCAAATGTAATTTATTAAGAAATTTTTTATTAAAAAACCATTCTCCTAATATTATTAATTAAAATCATTTAAAAAGAATTATTGTAATTAAAATTAATGATGATTAATTGCTTGAGATTTCAATTAATGGATACATTGCAAATAGTGAAGATGACCTATGGTTTTATTTTACATTTCCATAATCAATTTCCAACTAAAAAAAATTGATGTGGAAATGTAAAGATCAATTTTTCATTTTATGCAAATGGTTACATTAATCTCCCATGCATTTCCTGTTAGATAACAATAAAGAAGTGGACTATAACATGGGGTTTAAAATGTTGAACAATGCTCAAATTAAATGTAGATATATAAAATAATTTCTTCACCAAATTTAAGTGCTTTATAACATCTTCAAGTTACATAAGTCAAATTCATATCTTTTAATGAACACATAGCTTTAATTTAATTGATCTATCCATCTAATTATCCATAAAAATATATAAATTGATTTTCAAACATCTTTGTTCATTACAACGTACTCGACGAATCTTATCTGCAGTAAAATCCTAAGTCATAATATTCACCTCCTACAATAAACTAATCTTGCATTATTCCATATTGAATTATTAACATGCTTTCCCTTTTTTGCCTCATTCAAACAATTGCAAATATTTCTCAATATTTATACTTCACATTGCATTACAAAAACAAGTTTCTTCCTTGCTTCCCATTGAATAGCCATTCACGGTGGACCCCTATCGACTGACCACTACATGCCTGTGTAGGCGACTGCTAGTAATTAATTTGTTTTCAATTCAAATTTTATTAAAATATTTTATTGAAATTAAAATTTAAAATTAAAATATTTATATTTTTTTAAATTGTTAATGTAAATGTGATATTTTAAAATTCACTTGATTTTGCACAAGCTCTAACATGAAGCATGAAGACACACATAGAATGAAAAAAGCCTCATAAAAAATGAGCTCATAACCTATCTTAAGATTTACGAATGACAACTATTTTACAAAGTATCTCAAAATTTGAAATACCATGATTGATTGGAACTTTACAGTATAATGCAAGAATTTTCCATAAATAAGTATGGTGTAGGTGTTTAAAAATTTTATAACATTTTGCTATACAAATTTTCTCCATATGCCACATTTGGAGGAGCATAGAAGGAATGTGAAGATTCATAACAAAATAGAATGTATAGCCAAAGCACATAAAAATAATTTAAGTGCTTAGTGTTTCATAATATGGTTAAAATAATTCATGGATAGTGCATTGAGACTAGACAAAGGAGATGATTTTAATTGTGGAATTGTTAAAAGTTGTAGATAAATGGATTTAGCTACTGACAAAAGGAAAATTTTCCTCACATTTTTGGAAATATTTCACAGATATTTTAATATAATATTTGAAATAGACGTGTGTGATAAAAGTGCAAACGATGATAATGAAAGAAGCATATATGGATAAACTTAAACAATAATGTGGCGACCATTTTACTTATAAAATGGAGGGCATGGTTATAGATTTAAAAATAGCAAATGAGAACCAATAAAAAATCTAATGTACATCTTGGAATAGAATTGAGTGTGATAGTTTTGACAAAGTTACAAATTATTTGATCTTAATTTGCCATCTGAAATGGCATTTGCAATGTTGTTTTTCAATGCATCAGAAAGATAAAGTTATTTAGAAGTTAACATATTCTCTTTCATGTTCAAAATAAGTTGTTGTGATCAAGATATGATAAATAGATGGGATATTTCTAAGAATTTCAAGTATAAGAGAAGTTTGGTAAAGATGTCAATTTTGGAAAATATTTGTAGAATTACCGAATTAAGTAGTCTAAACGGTGACATAGAAATAACTGATTGTTCGGATTTTTTTGTGATTCAAAAATACAATTTATATAAAGGAGAAAAGTGATAATTAAAATTACAATTTGAAGATGTAAATATGTTTTTTTTGAAATTAATTAAAAGGAAATCATCTTCAAAATTTTAGGAAAATTATAGAATGCTAAAATTTCACTTACGACTCTTCCTTTTCAAAGACTCATTTGTCTTTTTAAGATATTTTAGAGGGAAGAGCTATTTTACTTCTCATACAGATTTCTTATTTGTACATGTGCTTTGTTCAATTGTAAGCATTGGAGAACCTATTGAAGATTAGAAACACTTGATTATGAATGGAAATAATAATTTTGCTCCATTTTTTTGAATTTTATATTGTTCAATGATCTTTTCTAACCTCCAAAACTATTTTATTTCTATTCAAACATGCACAATTAGTTCCACAAGTGTTGATAAAGCTTGACTATGTGTTTATACCACTTATGTTGGTTGATGGTGGGGTGTTTTGTATGATTGTCTAAACACATTTGCATTGAATTTGTCATTATTTATACACATTCCCCTTTGAAGATTGTATTGTCTCATATTGAGATTGTGGCAATGAACTCGATGGAGGATTTTTTTTTGTGAAGGTTGTTCATTCACCTAATGGTGTGTAGGTAGGAAAGAACTCATGTTTATATTTCTATTTTATTTCTCTTTGTTCCTTTCTTTCACCCCTTCTATTTTACAGTTTTTTACATTTGATGTTAGGTTAGTTGTAAATTTGATTTGAACGACATATTTCAATTATGTGTGACAAGTATTCAAGTTTACTTTTTGACTTTCAAAAACACGTTTTTAAAATTTATTATGCTTTATTGTTGTTTTGAAAAAGTGGAATTGAAACAAGTTAAAAATGAACAAATTTAATATGCAAACAATGCATATTATGCAATTTAGAATTTCATTTATATGGATTCAATTGTTGTCATAGTTTCTTTTGATAAATTAATAAAAAAATTAGGTTAAAATTGGATTAAATGAATTGGTTTTAATGTTCAAATTCTTCAAATTCATAATAAGTTTTGATATAAATTTATAAGTAATTATTTTAATTTAATACTAAATGATAAATCCTATTAATTATCATATTGATATCTATTGATTTTAAAGTTAGGAAACAATTGTAGGAAGTTGGAATTAATTTTAAAGTTAAAACAAACTAACGAAAATAGGCTATTTGTGTGGCTAATTAGTGAAAATTTTCACTAAGAAAACTCCTATTTTGAATTAACCAACTCCTAAGTTAGAATTAATTATAAAGTTAAAATAAACTAACCAAAATAGGTTATTTGTGTGGCTAATTAGTGAAAAAAATTAATAAGAAAACTCTTATTTTGAATCAACCAACTCCTAGTCACTCTATGGAGCCCCCTTGTGAATGGGACAACCAAAGCATTATTTGATTGAGATTTTGGTAAACCTCTTAATAATTTGATGGAAGACTCTTTAAATTAGCTACCTTTCAAGAATGGGAACCTTTTCCATTCCAACCTATAGGTTTCATGACTTGTAATCATGTTGGTGCATCAAAACCTACATCAATAGGTCCCAAGTGTATTCTTGATCGAATTATATAATTCTCTTGTATTATTTAATTCCACTTAGAAACAGCAGTCCAATGCCTCCTAAAATAAATGTGGATAAAAATAGAGGTTTAATGAGAACATGTGAAGCTATGATATAGTCCTTTGAGTGTTTATAGGTTTTCTAATTTCTTATCTACTTTTAAAGTTTTCCTAGTCCAAAGTGGCACTAGAGTAGGAGGATATTTTTCCACCTTAGAATAGTGAATCTACAATGAATGAGGTCAATGCTTTGAATCAATCTTCCAATTTTTTGTAGAAGGGGGAGAGTGCGCATAATTAGAATCCTTAGAATTAAAGCCATTCTTTAAAGGGGGAGGATCATAATCCTTAGAAATTGTGGACACAAAAAAAGTAACCCTTCTAAGTTTTCTCATGTTTAGGCCTTCCTAGTGGATTTTGACTTGATTTTTCCTAGATTTAATCTTATAATATGACATTAGGTCTTGAATATTTAATCATTAAGACTTCTAAGATGTCTTGTAAAGGTGTCGTGAAGTGTTGTAACACATTTCTACACTTTTCTAGACTCTTATTATCATAACTCATCATAATAATTCTTTTTTTTCACTTACCAAGTCTTATTTCAAGGTGTTGTTAAGTGTTGTGAAGTGTTGTAACTCATTTTCATGCTTTTCTAGACTTGTCTTCATTAATTTAACCCTTTCTCATGTCTAAATGACCCTTTAATACACTTTTTGGCCCCCCTTAAGTGTGTTTTTAAGGATATTCTCTTAAGACAATATTTAATGCCCCGTAATTCCCAACACCCACTTAATTTGCTTAAGTGGGACTAAGTTGCCAATGGGGGCAAATTAGTCATTTTTGGCACAAAACTCAAAATAACTTTAAAATTCTGGCAACATTTTGTCCTCTAACCCTTGAGGTCGGCCTATGATGTGTTACTTTCGGGAAATTTAGTAAAATCAAGTATAAATAAGGGTTTTCCCCCTAATTTTACATCTTTTATAATCTCTCCTCATTCATTCAAGCATTATCTCAAGCAATTATCTTAATCTCTCAAGTATTCAAGCACTCTAAGCATAATCAAGTCATTCATTGGAGCACTTCATTGCATATCTTCATATTTCAATCAACAAGGGTTTGGTAAGTTGATAACACTTGCATGTTATTTATTTATCATTCTCTTTACATCTCATTTTATTATCTAGGGTTTGATTACCAAAATGGGGTTTGACCAAGGCAAACCCCTATAATCTAACCCTCAACCATTTTTCCCCCTTTGCATGTGTGTTTGTAGACTTTGTAAGCAAATTTATCAAAGGATAAAGTGAGAAAAAGGTGTTCAATCAATCAAAGCTATTCAATCAACATAAACCTAAATCAAGCTTGGAGATATTCTACAGGTCATTTTTTGAAGATACAAATCCAAACCCACATCAAAAAAGCAAGTGCAGACTTGAAGCTACAGGATCTTGTCCCAAGATTCCCAAAATCTTAAAGGGAAATTTAGTCCCACTCCAAAGCTTGAAAAGTGGTTTTTGCATTTTTGGACACCCATTTGGCAAATTCTTGTTTTAGACAATTTTCCCGGAACCAGAACTAAATCGCCCTACCTGGTGACTTAGTCCCATCTAGCTTCAATATCAACATTTCCAGAATTCCAGAGGTCTTTGCAATCTTTAGTCAACTCTTCATCACCTTCCAAGTGCACACATTATATTTCATATCTTTTTATCTAGTTTTGCTTATCTCATGTTTTCATATCACAGTGTGTTTTCTAGCATTTCATATTTCTTAGGTTTAGCATCATATTATCATTCTATTTTTAGGTTAGTGCATTTGTACATCTTAATTAGACATAATTAATCTCATTTACATTAGTCTTGAGTGTAAACACCACATAGATTTTTAACCCTATTCCTTCCCTTTTAGGTGAAAGATCCTAGAAGGGTAAGTGTCCAATAGGGTTCTTAAAATATATGTTTACAAAAATATTATCAATGATACCAAGGAACCCAATAAAAATGAAGAAAGGGGGGGGATTATCCAAGGTATAAATAAAAGAGATCTCCCCAACAAAATACTCCTCTCAATAATAAATCATGTGTGATAGAATTTGGAATTTGATAATCCTTAACACTATTCAAATAACCCACAACTATACAGTACATAATTTATGACCTTCTATGGAATCACAATTCTTTGATCAAATGTGCACCAAAGTGGGGGATCCAAAGACTATAAAATTATCATTATAGGTTTTTACTACATCAAGATTTAAAAGGAGCAAGATTCCTTTTAAGTATTTACACGATAAGTGGTTTTGGATGTTGTTATCATATTTTATGGCTTCTTCCTAGTACTATGGGTGCAAGGGATCTAGAGTGAATAATGCAATTGGATATATTTTTAGTGACATGTTATTACCATAAAAAACACCATTTTTCTTGAGGTTGTATCAATATGTCTATTGAAATTCAATACCCTCTATGGTGTAATTCTACTCAAGTTGATGGTTCACCCACCACTATTATCTATGTAAAAAAAATGGTGACCTTCGTTGATTATTTCTTGGAAAGTTCTTTAAAATACTAGAATTTCTTAGAAAGGTCTCAAACTTTTGATATAGGAAGTAGACCCAATTTTAAAGAGAGAGTTCATCTATGAAGGTTAAGCTAGATATTGGGCCTTACCAAAAAAACATATAGAAAATTTCTTAATAAGTCACTACAAAAAAACTCAAGAATCTATTTGGCCACCATGATTTGCCTTTGTTGAACTCATATTTAGAAGGTTTTACCCAGCCAAAACCATGGTAAAATCCATCATGAGAGTGGACTTTAGGAAATATTGTAACCATTCCCCACTAGCTCAGCCACTACAAGTAGTCATAGTTCAAGTGACCAAATAAGCATACTGCAATCTACTCAATCATCTATGTGAGTAATAAGTATTGTTGATGGGGGTATCAAGTACAAATTTTAAGAAGGCATAATATCAATAGTAATGACATAGCTTCCCAACTTCCACCATGGTATCTATCTACAACTCATATCACCATTTAATTTAGAGGTAACTTAGCTCATGTAATGCCCTGCCACACAACCCTAGGGAAAGTTGTAATTTAATAGTCAAACGCAATAACTTTTTTTTTGTTTAAGTACAAATAACATGCAAGTTCACTAACTATTTCCAACATTCCCTAAGGTTACGAGATTGAGATTATTTAAACCCAACAAGTTACGTGAGTTAAAACATAACATTTAATTACTTACCAAATTAATTGCACATACATTCCATACATGATATAAATTACATCAAAGACATATGCGATTCTACATAATTCCAATAAAATGAATTACAATATGATTACAACACTCATTCCCCGAATGAGGTAATTCCAATGTCCATAGTTACAAATTACATCTTCCACCTCGATACAAAGAGGGGTAATAAATTACATAATAACTGAAAGGAATAAAGCATGAAAGAACTGGATCCCACGAGCTCTCCAACTGGAAATCTCATACACACAAACTAGAAGATGACCCAACCGTCTAAGATACATGTTCCTCCCAACCATGTGATACCTAAAGGCTCACCCCTCGTGCTAGGAGATAGTAACAAGGAATCCTCAGAAAGACCATATACCTCTAGACATATGCTAACTCATACTGTCACAACCAATCACATGAACTAAACGGTCATACGAATAACACAAGTATGACTCTCACATCACTGACATAAGTCACATTGCTTCCAGAAATAAAATAGACCGAGAATGTCACGAAGACCAAACTCACAAAACAAAATACCAACTGTTGACTTAGAAAGAGTGTCATCACATTGCTCGTCAAGGGATATCCTCTGGGAATCTTCATAGGCTCCGGCCTCCACTATGGGTTACCCTGGTGGCCTCTACTAAATCTCAGAACCCATGCTCACTCATGCGGAATCAAATACCTCTTGTAAGGACAAGATAGATGACCTTGCCATTCCAAGCCTTCTCGTCTCATCCCAAGTCTATAGAAGCCCTTGCGTCCATGAGCAAGGCACAATTAATCTTGTTTAGTGTTTGATGCAACCTAAGCTTCTAAAAGTTTGTTATGTTATCACTTAATTAACTAACTTGCTAAGAGTTATCTTGACACCACTTTGTGTGTTGGCCCTCATTGCAAGCCACTCTTCTAAGACAACACGTGGAATAACTCCACACTCAAGGGTACACAAGTGCGACCTAAGGAGAATGACTCCTATACAAAACATCAAGTCCACACATCCCGTTCACATTAACTGGGTATAATACTGGATATGTTTAGATGCACCACCCAAGGTACCCAAAGGTTGACTACCATAATGACAACCCATACCCAAAATTGAAACAACCATCTGGAAGACTTACATATACACTGACTCAATTGCCCCACTCCAAATATGAAAGTCACACATCATAAGGAAGCATTTCAGGCAATTCTTAAAAAAATACAACTAATATTAGGATTCCATAAATCCAATTCACTCAATCATCATAGTGCATGGTATAAATTAAAGAATTCATTTCCTTTGTATGTACTCGAAAGAGAAATCCAATCATATTGATAAACATTATGAAATTCAAAGCTAAGTATTTAATTTTCTTTGCTCGATCATACAAACTGATTAAATACAATCTCTTAAATAAGCATATTTAAATATAAGTATATATATCAACATATATACATTAAAATATATAATGTATATATATATATTATATATAATATTAACTATTATATATATAATACATATATTAAATATATTTAAATAATATATATATATATATATATTATATAATATATATAATATTATATAATATATATAATATTATATAATATATATAATATTATATAATATATATAATATTATATAATATATATAATATTATATAATATATATAATATTATATATATCATATATAATATATATAGAATATAAAACTTATATTATATAAAAAAAAACCTTGTGCATATGTTACGACAGTCCTTGCCATGTTGGGGATTGCTCCGCAGCCTCCCCCAGCATGGGGGGTCACTGCCTGTGGAGGCAGCGCTGGGTGCTGCCTTCACAGGTAGCGCCTCCCATAGTGGGGGCATTTGCCAAGCAGACTCCCAGCTCCACTCCAAAAACATTGAACAAAGCATGAAATTTTGAATTTTCTGATGAACATTATTTCTCAGAAAAAAAAACTTTCATAGAGAATATTTAAACATGGATTTTTCCAAAAAATTTCCCACACAAATATATATATATATATATATATATAGTATATAAATATATATATGAATTTTTTCCTTGTTTTATTTTCACAGCCAAATTGAAGAAAAATTTCCTATGGAAAAGAATAACAAAAGAAGAATTTCTTCAAAACAAAACTTCTAGATCTCAATTTTTCTGAGGGTTTTCAACTACAAAAAAGAAATGTTTCCAGATTTCTTTTGTTTATATTGAAATTTCTATTGTCTCAGCTTTCTATCTATTGATTTCTTTTCAATTTCACATTGTATAATTTTGGTTTTGTTTTCAATTTTGCAACAAGATTTAAGATGGGTTTTCATTGCAACTCAAAGTGAATGAATCATTTCTAAAAGCATGAACAAATTTATAAATTTCTTTCAAAATGAAATTAAAAGAATCAAGCAAAGAACCTGGTGTTTTCTCCCAAAGCTTGAAAATTTGACAATGGTGATTTTAATCCCTGTTTTGATTTCAGCTCCACCAAGAAATCCCCTTGCTTCTTCAAAATTTCAAGAACACAATCCAAATCCAACCATAGCAAAAATCCTTCACCAAATTCAAAGATTCCTCCAAAATATCAATTCCCCAAAATATGAAATTTTATCTCCTAAAATAGAGTTTTCCCCCAAATTTTAAATTCTTAAAAATAATATCTTATATATATTATTATAATGCAATTTGGACATATTTCATTTTTTAATTTAAAATTCAAAATAAATATCTCATATTAAATATATTAAAATTTGAAGATATTTATTTTTAAATTAAAAAATAAAAATAAATATCTCATATATTTTAAATATATTAAAATTTGAAGATATTTTCATTTTTTGAAATTAAAAACTAAATTATTTTCCAAATGAAATTTTATGCATTCAAAAATTCTTCTTACAAAAAGAATTCAAATTTTTTTGAAAAGAAATTCTTTTACTTATTAATTTTCAAAAAGTGAAATTTAAAACATATTTCCATTTTTAAATTCAAATCTAAATATCAATAATGCCAAAACACTAACTTAATTTAATTTATCACTATTAACTTAATTAATTAATAATTATATCTAATCCAAGATTAGATTATTTTATTAAATAAATTAAATTAATCAATACAATAAATAATATTTCAACATTACAACTTGATAAATTTAATCATCATTTTAACTACACCCACCATTTAATAACCTTAATAATTTGAATTTAAATAAACACCCAAGGTGAAATGGACAATATTCAAGCAACTAATTACGACTACAATCCGGTGACACACTATGACTAGGGTGACGACTTGACACAAAAAACCTAGCTACTATCTCCCAATCGTTTACCGTTGGTCAATGGACACGCTCAAACCTGTGAAATCAGGTGGAGTCGATGTCTTGTACCTGTCAACCTGCAAACAAAGAGTATGTCGAACATGCATATATCTGATATAATAAAACACATTGTGAAGGGGAAAATCTCAGAATCGTAGGGCGCTTGCAAGCGAGTGATACAATCCTATCCCCTTCACCAATACAGAATTTCTAACTTATGAGTCTAACATCATTAATATAATAAAAGCATAGGCATCATTAATTAAATATCGACTAAGCTAATTCCACACATGTCATAATGATAACATCAGAGTAAAATACCATTACATCAAAATATTCCATACACATCGCTCAATAGTTGCGATCAAATAGAACCAAGTACATAGTCAAGGTGCTAACAGAAATAAGTATACATAGAAGAACACTGTTCGATCAAAGAGAAAAATGGAGGGGTACTACAACTCACTTAACTATACTAGTGTGAGTGATCTACATACTAGAAACAAAAGAAGGTTACAAATTTTTATTATATCTTAAATGAAAAAATAGTCAACAAGTGAAACCCAAAAAGGAGTAACTATAACCAAATTATGGCCTCTTGACATTATCAAAGTAAAAATTGTATACAATTTTTTAAAAATATTTTTTTCTTCTAGAAACCATGGGAATTGAATTTAGAATAAGACCATGCCACAATGCATTTTTAAAAATTAGATAGGTTCAAAAAATATTTGACCTTTTTTGGAGTCCATATAACTAGGAATGTTTCTTTTGAAGTTGACTCTAAATATAAAAACTCTAATGGTGAGGGAGATCTCCTTTAAAAGGGTGGTAATATTCCTACCTTAATTTTTACCATTTGAAATTTGATGTGGGATTTTGAAAATGGAAACCACTAAAAAATATTCCACATAAATATAGAACACAACTATATCTACCACACCATGCTATGAGCATACAAAAATAAGGATCTAATGGTTTCAAACAATAGTATAAAGATTAATAGGTAATGCTAAAGAATTACTACTAGCCACAATCATAAATCTTTCACTAATAGATTAGAAATAACCATCACAAGAATATGTGGCCAAAGAAAAGCATCTGCAATAATCATATACAAACTAAATAAATAATAAATAATCACACTTTTATAATACACTAATGGGGTTACCACTACATGTGGGAAATTCTATCACAAATAAAGTAAACCTATCGCAAACTATAGAGACTTGAAAATAACCCAAGTGTGCATGAACTAACTAGATACAAGGAGCACACTAATAATATACATTCAATACCACAAAAAAAAATTCATTACAAATACATATTGGCCTCTGTAAGAATTGGATATGGAGGTAGCCACCCAAGATCTAGAGGCCTAATAGAAAGAACAAGCATAAGAGAGATAGAAACAATATGACAAGGATAAACTATATTCTACTGATGATGCAAAAAGAATGAGCAAAAGTACAAAGGAGATCCCTTGGTTATATAGCCAAGGTGAGATGCAAGATGCAACAGGATGTTGACAAATGTCATAATCCTATGATATGAGACAACGAAGCCATAACCACCTCAATGAAAATATTAAATGCATGAGATAATGCCTAAATAATGAGACATGACCCCACTATAACCAACATCAAAAAATAGCAACTAGGAAACATAACTCCTAAGTAAACTTATTCTACTGTAATAAATAATTAATTACACTAACACCCCCCCATAAGTGCAACTTAGGGAGGAAATGAAATGCAATGATGATGATGATGATGGGTCCTAGCTACTAGGGCATGTTAGGTACCCATGTACATATTCAATGCAATCCCTCACAAATGGGGAAAGGGAGAACACCTAATGGGAAAAAACTCGCCCCCAAAAGAGAGAAACAAAACAAGAAACTGCAAGAATGATGAGAAGGGAAAAACCTCAAGTGAGGAAAAACCCCCTCCCAAAAGAGAGAATGAAGAAGGTTAAGTGACCCCCCTTGAAGAAACATCCCACACCCCCAAGAGGGCTCACAAATGGTGATATATACTTTCAGTGAAGGGTTTGGTGAATATCAACAACCTGCTCCGATGTAGGACAATAATGCAAATCAATGACTTGTGCCTATATCAGCTCCCAAATGTAGTGCATATGAATCTCAATGTGTTTGGTCCTCTGATGGTGAACTAGATTCTTCATGATCTAGATGGAACTCTAATTGTCACAATTAATGATTGTAGGATGTGGAATAGTGAAGCCATACTAAGTGAGAATATTCTAAAGCCAAATAGCCTCATTAGCAGCATTAACAGCCCCTCGATACTCAGCCTCAGTCGAAGAAAGAGCAATAACATGTTGCTTCTTACTCTGCCAACAAATGGGGCTAGAACCAAGATGAAAGTTGTAGCTATAAGTGGACTTATGATCAACAAGATTGCTAGCCCAATCAGAATCTATATATCCCACCAAGGTAAGTCTTGTACTTGCTACATAGTAAATCCCATGATGATGTGCACCTTGTATGTAATGCAAGATGCGTTGGGTTGCTTTCCAATGAAGCCCATGTGGTTCCTGCATAAAGTGTGAAACCATGCCAATTGCAAAGGAGATATTGGGGCGTGTGTGAGTCAAGTATATGAGACTCCCAAGAAGCTGTCGATACAGAGTAGCATCAACAAGTGGAGTAGAACACTTAGCCTCAAGCTTAACTCCTAAAAGAAAGGGAGTCGAAGTAGGCTTACAATCAGCCATGTGAAACCAAGCTAGAAGATCAAGAGCATACTTGGGCTGAGAAAGAGAGATTCCAGAAGCTGACTGAGTGATCTTAATCCCAAAAAATAGTGCAAAAGGCCCAAGTTAGTCATAGAAAATTTGTCCTGCAAAGCAAATTTGACATTGCCAATGATGGATGAGGTACTCCCTGTAATGATCAAGTCATCAACATAGAGCACAAGTAGAAAATGAGAGTCATCCTGTCACAAAATGTAGACATTCAAATCTGAATGACACTTGGTGAATCCTATTGAGAGAAGAAAGGAATCCATCTTGGCATACCAAGCCCTAGGGGCCTGTTTGAGGCCATAGATAGACTTCCTCAATCTATAAACCAAAGAAGAATCCTGTATGAATCCATGTGGTTGCTCCATGTAAATCTCCTCATGAAGATCCCCTTGAAGAAATGCAGTCTTCACATCCATTTGATGTACAACCCAACCATGAGCTGTAACAATAGTAAGTGTCAAGCGAATGGAGTTCATCTTAGCAACGGGTGCAAAAGTATCTGTCTAATCAACACCTGGAACTTGTGAGAAACCTTTTGCCACAAGCTAAGCCTTGTATTTATCCACACTTCCATCTGATGCATAGTTGGTCTGATAGATCCACTTACATCGAACCATCTTTCTCCCCTTAGGAAGTGGAACTAAATCCCATGTGTGGTTCCTCATCAAGGAACTATACTCTTCCTCCATTGCTGAATCCCACTTTGGAACTCCTAATGCCTCCTTGAAGCATTATGGATTTGAAGAAGTAGCAATGTAGACATGCAGAAGATGTTCATGTTGTGACTGAGTCCTTTAAGTATCTGAAGGGTCCTCAACAAGAGAACCTGCTAACTCAAGAGTCTATCGAGCCCAACGAGGTCTAGTAGGAGATGAAGGATGAGGCTCCTCAACTACAAGTGGACCCTGCGAAGGTGTGATCCTACGAGTTGAAGTTGAGGGAGAATCATCATCTGAATCACTATCATCACTTTCCACTAAGGAAGAAGGAAGAGGAGGATTAGTGGCCAAGCTAGGAGAGCTTTCATCAAAGTGGACACTCCTTTCAATTAATAGCTCATGTGTCTCTGGATCCAAAAGTCTATATGCCTTAACACCTTTAGGATATCCAACAAAGATGCAAGGCCTACTATGAAGTTCCAATTCCTTGCGCTTCTCTAGAGGTATGCGTGCCCAAGCTGGACAACCAAAAACTCTAAAGTGTCTCACAACCGGTTTTCTACTACACCATGCCTCAAAAGGAGTCATACCCTTCAAAGCCTTATGGGGAACCCAATTTTGGATGTGTGGCACAACTAATAGCTTATGCCAAAAATTCTAGACCAAGAATGAGCATGAATCATAGAACTATCCATCTCCTTAAGGGTCCTATTCTTCCTTTCAGCAACACCATTCTGTTATGGAGTGTAGGAAACTAAATGTTGAAGATCAATCCCCTCAAGAGTACAAAATTCCTCAAGTCTATTGTTCACATATTCCCTTCCATTTTTTGTGTGGAGAATCTTGACTTGATTCCTTGATTGCTTCTCAACATGAGCCTTCAAGGCTATAAATCTATCAAACACTTCACTCTTGTGAACAAGAAAATAGACCCATGTGAAGCAAGAGTAGTCATCAATGAAGGTGAGGACATAGCAGGCCTTGCTAAATGATGGCACTGGAAATGGACCTGCTACATCACTGTAAACCAATTGAAGAACTTCCAAAGCTCGCCAAGACTTCCCTTTATCAAACTTCTCTTTTGGATCCTTACCCATGGA
Organism: Sequoia sempervirens; assembly: GCA_007258455.2. NCBI lineage: Eukaryota > Viridiplantae > Streptophyta > Pinopsida > Cupressales > Cupressaceae > Sequoia > Sequoia sempervirens. Next base: position 3,111 of record VDFB02275917.1, on the reverse strand, counting down.
ACAACCTAAACATACACCTTTTGAAAAGCTGATTTGAGGGAGTCTTGTTACCATATCCTTGGAGTTGAGCTACTGAAGATAGCGGTAGTTGAGATGTCCAAACCACTCATGTCATAGCTTACTTTTTGAATTTGAATGAGTGAGCAATGCTATAGAAGGAGACTTAGGCACAAAGTGGGAGAATGAGTAAATCCATGTGTTGTGATTTACTTGTCCCATTGCAACCAAGGTATCATCCTTAAGTTCTTTGACCACAATTGAATCTAGTAGAAACTCAACTTTCTTGCCATCTCCAAAGTGAGAGATTTGGTAGATTGAAAGAAGATTGGCACTCAAGTTAGGAACATAGAGAACATTCTCAAATGTTCCATAATCCATGGCAACCGAACCTTTTCGTTCAACTTCCACTTGAGTATCATCACCTATGAAGATGTGAGGTATCTTAGATGGTTCCAAAGAAGAAAACTACTCCCTTGTAGAACCCATGTGATGAGTGGCACCTAAGTCAAGTATCCATTGCTATGAAGAACCTATACTAGCCACAAATTCTTTCCCTTTTCCTTTTTATTGTGAGGAAGTGGAAGGAGATGAATCCTTCTTCTTGTAGGCTGATGACAAATTGATGTTGTTCTTCTTGATGATGTTTGTCAACTCATCAATTTTCTTAGTGTGACAATGATGCTCATCATGACCAACTCTCTTGCAATATGAACAAGTTGGTCTCTCCTTCTTGTTTGAATCTCCCTTCTTGGGAGAAGATGAAGAATTCCCTTGTTGTGGAGAGGATGAAGAATTCCCTTGTTGTGGAGAAGATGATTGTGCTTTATCTTGTTGTGTCTTGGACTTAGATTGCTTTTGCTTCTAGTTGGAACCCTTTCCTTGATTTCCTTGATTAACCACCAAATTTTTGGACTTTGAAGACTTGAGAACCCTCATGCTTATCAACTTTGATTGCTCTAGCATCAAAATTTCTATAAATGCATCAAATGGTTGCATAGTGAAATAACTACCCACTATCAAGCAATGGGTTTGGAAGCTAGAAACAAATGCTGCATATTATGATGGAAGCTTTCCCAAAAAATTGTAGACCAATTGTGCATCCTTCTTGTCAATGCCACAATTCTTAAGTTGTGCTCTTAGCTCATTTTCCTTTGTGACATAGTCTTGGATTGTATCAAAATTCTTGGGATCTAACATTGTGAGATCATTGTCAAGCTGATAACCTCTAATCTCATCAACTTGGCCATATAATTGACCAAACTTTTCCCGACCTATTTGATTGTTTTACACTTTTCAATTTGAAAGATGAGATCTTTTGATACATATTTCCTCAAAGTTCCAAGATCCATAGCATTTTTAGTGAGCCAATCCATATGAGCAACACAATTAGCTTTAGGATTAGATGGTGCAATAATAGTTCCATCAATATAATGAGTTAATCCTCTTTCCATTAACTTACTCCAAGCATCAATTTTCCAAGAAGCATAGTTATGTGGAGTTAACAAAAGAAACTTAGGAGAACCCATAGTAGAAAAAAATGAAAGAGAACAAGATGGAGAGAGAGGCACAATCACACAAGATGCCCCCAAATTCACTCAATCAAAGAACCCCCCCTCAAAAAAAAAGAAAGAAAGAAAGATGATTTGGCACTTTATACTTAGTGCATGTACAATGGCCACTTGCAAGCCAAGCAAAGTGGGCTTCTAATTTTCAATGTCTTACAAAAGCATTTAGTTGGTTACAACAGACTCAAATGACTGATACAAAAGACCAAACTAGGATCTTATCTTTACAAATGCCAAAATAGGCCAAAAATGACCAAGTGCTAAAAGTACAATTTCTAATCACAATCACTACAAACTGATAGCACCAATATGAAGTGCATAAAAAATATGCACTTTAAAAAAAAGCACCTGAAAAGGAGTTTGTATGAGCCTGAATAGAGCCCTGGAAGTTGTAGAAATGAGGATTAGATAGGAATAGTTTCAAAAAATTGAAAGCTCTAGAAAATCTATCCACCAAAATTAGAAAATAATTGCACCACTGCAAAGTAAACGAAAAATTAGCCCAAATAAAAAAAAAATTGTACCGAAAAAGGCCTCAAAATGGCCAAGATATGAGCTTTCAAAGTTGAACTACAAAACTGAAAAGCTCAATGGAGAGGGATTTGCCAATTTTCAAAAAGATGTCGACGCAGTGATGACATCAGTAAACTATGGGCTTAAATTTGATGGCTATTTGAACGTCACCGTCGTCATTGCTCCTTGCCATAATATGCTTTGACAGTTGGAATATTCTATTGATCACTGATATATTACCTAATTGACAGAATCTAGGCAGAATCTAGAGAATTGACGGTGGAATCTAGAATCTTCAAGATTCCTGTCGGAATATCTTGTTGGCTACAAGTTCTATTTTCAATCGCTAATTTTCTTTTAATCTGGTCGCTTGCTTTTAAATAGATTGTCAACGCTTTATTGTGGGGTTGTAGTGGATAGTACCTGCGGCCTATCTAATGGCACTACGTGGCACCCTCCTAGGCCTACAAGTACACTACAGTACATAGAGTGTTGTCTACGTCTCTAGACAAAAAAATTTGCAAAAACTTTTTTTTTCTTTTGATTTTTAATATCAAACTTTTACAACAAATATTTAATTGATAATATTAATTTTTCTGCATCCAGGAAAATTTAAATTTTTTTTTTTTGAAAAATCATACCCTATGCAATGATGGCAACCTGGTGGGCCGTACAACTCCCTAGGAAAAATGATTTTCGGACTCACCAGACAACTACTCCGATTTGGACAAATTGGCATTTGATCTTGAGGTTTTTGGCCCTTTTGGATGCAATGGCGATGTCCTTTTTGGCTGAAAATGCTCTAAAAATATGGCTACCTCCTGGATCTGGCAACCAACACCAATCTTCAAACCCTTGTAGATTTGGCCTCCAATGTCCAATTGGGATGAAACAAATGGTAAATCTTAATTTCTTGGACACTCCAGATGCAATGGTGAGCTTAGATTTGACATAGGATGCTCCAAAAATGGGCCATTCCCCAGATCTAAAAATACACCAATCTTCAAATGCACCAAGATCTCTCTAAAATGAT